>JAOEGS010000231.1:0-15256 GCA_025447755.1 Corythornis vintsioides
GGGGGGGGGGGGGGGGGGGGGGGGGGGGGGGGGGGGGGGGGGGGGGGGGGGGGGGGGGGGGGGGGGGGGGGGGGAAACATTTTTAAATTTCCAATATGTCTGTGCTGGACAGGTAATATTTCAGTTAGCTTCCTGTATTCTTAAGATTTAATTTAAAATATCCAGTTTCTGATGTTCACTTGCTCTGAATAAGTCCTGAAAGATGAAAAAAAAAAAAAAAAAAAAAGATATAGTAAAATAATACTTGTACAAAGGATGGACTTAAAATATAAAAAAACAAATTAAATGGAGAAGTGTCTTCCACTGGTAGCTCTAATGCTTTGAATTATGAAAATATTATTAAGTCTCTCTCAAAGATGTATTTTATCACAGTGATGTCACAATTTGTTATATTTGTATTATTTTTCATGTAGTAAGTTGGAATTCTCTTATATATTAAAGAATACTGTCCATCAAAACAAAAGTTATGGAATTTATATATATTATTCTCTTATTTTCTGTTTCTGTTTTATTTATTACCACCTAGTGACATAAAATTGTTACCAGTATCTTCTAGTGCAATTTTGGGGGTAAAAGGTAAATAAAAAATAATAAAAAAAAGAAAAGGTGTGTTTGGATGTAGTCCATGGTGAATACTACTCATATTTATTATTTATGCTTCCACCACTAGATGTTGATTCACTTTGCTGTTTAGTTGCATAGGGTCTCATAATTTCTCATATTTTATTTAACCTGGTGTGCTTTACTTACTATGCTTTCTAATCTGCCAACCTTATAAATATTTATAAATGAGATGAGGCTGTGTTATTTTAGCAACAGTATTTCAAATACAAGTGTTAAAAACAGTTGTGCACATTGAAATATATTTTGTTTAATCACGTAGCATAATTGGGAAAAGTAGATAAATTTTCAGTCACACCAGCCATCCTCAGGTCTGAAATGGAATTAGCAGGCTTCAGAGCTAAACACCAAATGAAAGCAATTGCTCAGGTATGTGCCAGGTAAAGTACCTTGGAAAGAAAAGCTAGTTAATATGTGTAGAGAAAATTGGTAAGGCAGTTATGTCTTTAAGGGAAAGAAAGCAAGAAAATTATCTGTAGCCTGTGGAACATGGAAAGGTTAGTGGAGGGGAAAGGAAATTATACTGTGCCATGAAATCAATATCTCTTGTGAATCACTGTTTTTTCAGCGCCAGGCAGAGTTTAAAACGTTAGCTTCAGGCTTGTCTTTGGAAGACATTTTGGAGATCTTTCAAGATCAGGACAGAGAGATCAAAAGTGGCATAGCTGTGCAAAACCTTTTTTGTATACAATCAGGATATTATTTTTGTGTCAAAAGCCTATCACAGAGATGAGTCTCTGAAATATTTTGTTCAGCAGTTCTGGTCCTTTGAGGGTGCCATGCTGAGTTCCAAGGATGAACTTTATGAGATTGGAAAGGATCTTTTAGGTGAGATGTATGCTTGCCTTTGTCTGTGCTACAGCAGATAGTGTACTGTGCTTGTTAAATGGGATTTACTCCTGCTAAGTCTATTGACGTCCCCTTTCATCTGCGAGGTAGCTGTTCCTGAGGAGTGCTGCTGCTGCTGTGTTCAAATCCTGAAGTTTATACATAGTTTTTTATTGACTCATCTCAGAAATTCCCATATGTCCGTAAAACCCAAGTCGATTTACTGTAGTGTGACAATCCATGGCAATTGAGCAGGAAAGTCCTAGAGCACACATCCTTGCCCAGATGTGAAATGCCATGGCATGCTCTTCCTGCTCTGGAAAGAATGTTTTTATAAGAATAAGGACTTTCTCAACCTCCTGAAATCATCTTGCAGTTGTATACAAGACAAACCTGGTGGGTTTTTTTCATTCTGCTCTGTTCCCTGCTTACCCTGCATCTGTTTCCCTCACCTCCTACTAATCTTGACTCCTACAGAAATGACAAAAATTTAAAAGGACCTCCTTGGTGCTCAGGTGAGTTCTGGGCTCTTCATTTTTGCAGAAGCCCCATTGCTGTGGTGGCAGCACTGTTGTTACAACAGGTTTTCTGGCCACATATGTGGAATGAACAGTGGGAGAAACTGGTCAAGGTACCCTATGATATCAGATGAATGACCTAAAGTGTGACTTTATGGTTGTGTGCCAGTTAGTGGAAGATCTGGATACCTTTTCATTATCTGGAAGATCTGGATACCTTTTCTTTCAAGAGTGATCTATCAGGAAGGTGGGATTCATAGATTCATAGATATTAGGGGTTGGAAGATGACAATTCCCTTCTTCTCCTTAGAAATCTTTTTGGCCTGTACTATTATCACAAGAAGCTGTGCTCACTTTAAAGTAGGATGTTCTCTTTGACAGAAGCCAGTGTGGGGTGTTTCAGAGGGATGTGTGAAGCTCTGAGGGTAGATATTTCTTTGTGGTTCTGTTGCTACTGCACAGAGCAGGTGTTATGCTGAGACAACAGCCAAGGAGCACTGGTAGGGTATTTTCCTGAGCAATGGTGAAATGAAACTACTGAAGTAATTAAAAGGTTGTTTTAGTACTCTGGTGACCCCTAGAGAGTCTATTGCCATTTTCACATTAAATAAGGCACAATTATGTCTGACATATTGTCTTTCTTTAGAGCTCCTACCTGAGCTGATGACAAGGAACAAATTAATCCCAGTTGGATCCAGTTTAATTAAACCATCTTAAAGGTGTTGTGTTGCTTTAGACATTGTGATTTTGTTATTACTTTTATTTGTTGCAAAAGTATGCCATACTTGCTTTGCCTTTTGCCAGAAATAGGATTGTTTATTCAAAGTTTATATATAATAGACTGTGATACATTAATTGAAGTGTTACTGTGTAGAGACAGTATAAATGAGGCTGAGAGAGATACCTCCACACTGGTTTTGCAAACATTTTTAACAAGGCTTTTATTGTTCTCTTCCTCAGGAAACTGATCTTGTCACAGGAATACCACACATGGATTATTTCTTGTTCCTTTACTCTGGATTTTTTGTGAGTGTACCTGATTATTCTTCCATTACTACATAGCTACTGGTATAACCTGTTCTTTGAAAAGTTAGATGGAAAGTACAAAATTATTTACTTGAAATATTTTATACAATATTGTGTAATGAAATAATCACTTGGGCACACTCACAAGGGTTAATAATTAAACAGTGTGTCAGTTATGCCCATGTTAAAAAATCCTTTTATGTAGCAGAAAAGGCATGCTCTGGCCAACTTGGTACCATTATTTTTGTTATTTAGTTAAATTCCTACAGCATTGCAGTCTGCTCTAAATGCCATATTTCAGAAGACTCTATTTGACTCAAATACTTCACTCAGCTCAAATTGCATGAGTCCAATAATATTTTTTTTTCTTAATTTGACAGGTTTTCAGCTTCAGTACGAGGCAAGTATTTAATAAGGCAGTATAGCTCAATCTTATTTTTTCTATGCTTTTCTACCTCATTGTCCTCCATGCTGATTTTGTGTTTCAAAAATTAAGTCAGTTTCACAATTTCTTTGTAATGTATTCTATCCACCTCTTGTTCTCCAGCATTTCTAGGAATTCATGCTGCCTTCTTAATTGACCTGTCACTTATGGACTGTATCTCTAACACTTGGGTGAGTACTTAGTAACCATTCTGAATTCTGATGAACAAAGCAGAAAATTTCAAATCTGCAATGCTTTAGAGACAATGAGCTGTTTTCAGGCAAGATGCAATTATTACTATTCAGTCTGGTTAATAAGCTGTCCTCGCTCACAAAATGTACACAGGGAAATTCGAGTGTGAGTTTAATTTGGTCAGCTCAATCTACTACATCAATGCTAGAGCTAAATTGTTCTTTTCACATTGGCAGCTACAATTTGAGGTAAATTTAAATTGTATTAGTTAAGGGCAAGACACCACCATAAAATCCTGGCCCATCTTCTTGCTTAATTAGTTTTATAAATACCTATTTTTACAAAACAATAGTATTGAAGATCTTAAGTCCTTTTTCACTCCTATGGTCATAAATCCAGGTTTTTCTCTCTCATGAGAACAACTGTCTCTTTTCCTTCCTCATCCTCATGCATCCTTCCTCAACTCAAGGCTTATAGTCTAAATGACATGGGCTTTAAAAGCAGATATTTGTATGGATGTATTTGCTTTTCAGAAGCTGAGGCAATGCTGTTTACTAACATTTGTGTCATTTCTACTTGGTATGCAACTGTGACAAATATTCTGCCAAACTTGGGGTTTTTTTATCTTAATGCTGCCTATAGCATCCCCAGCTACATTATTCCTTGCCTGCCTAAAGTTTTCAATAGTAGAGCTGAAAGAATTAATGTGTTAGGTTGCAGGCCCAGTGAATTTACTAAAAGCAAAGCTGGATGAAGAATCAATATAATTTCCCTGACATTCCTTCTTCATAGTCATTGCACATGATCTGTTAATAATAATCTTTGGTAGCACTCTACTAGAATGCATATTATTTGTCCTTTTTATCCTCAACAAGCATGTGGTAATATCTATGCAAAAAGCAGCCTGCACAAGTTCAGGGGAGGCACAGCTTGTTACCCCTTGGAGACCCCCAAGGAGCTTGCTAGTGGTTTGTTATTCTCATTAAAAGGATCACCACAACCAGTGCTAGGAGAGAGTGCCTTGCTGTTAAACAAGTATCCAGGTGTCACCCTTAACTGAGGTCAAGCTCATATGGATGCAAATATGAGCATAGTTACAATGTCCAGAATAGACAGCATCATTTAAAATATGCAAATAGTGGATATGGAGTAAAAAGGAAGCTTTTCTGTTAATCTGTTCATGCTAAAACCAAACAAAAAGTCCACTTCTATATTAGCCAAACTGTTTGTGCTGCTTTTTGTCTCAAGTGCTCAGGAAAGTATTCTTTTCCTGTGTGCTCATGAGTACCAGTGAATACAAGACCTTCCAACTAAATTGTGTTAGACTATGTATCTAGTTCCTTGGAGTGTCTTGGCTTTCTTAGATTCAAATCTGTGTCTCCTTTCTGTCCCTATTAAGTATACACTAACCCAATAAAGACAGAATCTAGCCCCTTTTTTCCAGGCAACAATTACTGAACATCTGCCCCCAGTGGAAAGATTAATATAACTTTTGAGAGGTCAGGTGCAATCTCCTAAACATGACTGTCTCTATTAAACTCCTTAAGGGCATGAGACCTTTCCCAGCCTTCCCCAGTTCTCACTGCCTCTTCAAAAGCTCATTTGGCTGTGAAGTGTCTGAGGCCATTGAACATGGCAGTTCACTATCAACTCCTAAATGGCAAGACATACTACAGTCAAATACCCATCAACTAAGCACATGCCTTCCATTATTCATTGCTGATTTTGAACAGATAATCTACTAATCAGCCATTTTAGAATGATAATCAGTGGGTTTCAGGCAGACCATCTTACAACTGAGGGAAATGTAACTGAAGCTTTCATGCAAAAGGAGTTATAATGCCAAAAGACAACTGTTGAGAAAACTTTGATGGTCTTAAATTGCTGTCTTGCCTTCATTAGGAGATTGCTCAATAAACAGAATTGGAGCATCTCAGCAACCTTGTCTAGATTTACACAGTTGTAGAGCTGTAGACCCTGTATTAATTTCAGGGTCTCCTTCACTCCATGAAAGTGAAAACATATTGACTCATAAAAACATAAATAAAAAAGGTAATTCCAGCAGAGTAGTAAAAAAAAAAAAAAAAGAAAATGAACACTGGCCTCATCCTCATGCTAAGCTCTGTAAGATTTCCATGGTCTCCTCTGCATGAATTGAAGTCTCTGTTCTGGCTGTGACTCTGCTCATGTCTGCTTTGTAGAAAAATTCCTCTAGCAGAAGATTCTTTCACTGCAATTCCTAAATCAAAACAAACTGGGAAATACACTGCTGTTTGTGCCAGTGTCTAACACCACACAGCGTGTCTGAGTGCATGACATTATTTTGCATGCTGGCACTTGTGATGGATTAGACAACAGAACAATTACCTTTACTACAAAATTCTGCTACCTTTATAGTGTCTTCAGTTTTAATGAAGATCAACTGTAACAAAACTACATGGAGTAATGGAAGTACCAGAGAGAAATAGCTTTTTGAAAATAAAAAGCTTTTAAAAAGAAAATGTCTAGGGGAGCTATGAGTGCATTCTCTTACCTTAACATTTTGGCATTGCTCTGTGGAACCTTCTGCTATCAGCACGGAATGAAAAATTGCAGTTGACATCTACACCTGGCATTTGTCTCCATTAATGGTTAATGCAGGGACTCTTGGCTGTGCCTCCACCTGTCAGGTACTCTAGGAGAAAAGAGAACAGGGAAAAAGCAAATAGATTTAGGCTTCTGTATTCTGAACTAGGTTTCCAGAGAATTCTATAGGTGAGGGCCAAATCTGCATCCTTAAGGAAGCAGTTACATTGTGGCCCTGTTTGTATCTCCTTCAGATCTCCTGTTCTATCCACTCAGCTGTAATGGTTATTTTCTACCTATATTTTCAAATCAGGAGCTAGAAATAAATCTTAACATTTCACCCATCCTTCAAAGATTACAGAAAGCCTGTGATGTAGGTATGTTTTGGAATAGACAATATACTACTTTGTCACTGACACAGAAAATAAAAAACACAGCTGAAACCCAGAGCCTGAAGAGTGCTTCTGTTTGCTATGGGAACAAGAGCTCCTTAGTGAACACTCAAGGAAACAGTAAAGCTGGAAGGTGGTTCTTCAGTGTGTTGTTCCCTGAGAGGAATGTCCTGCAGGCTGCTGGCAATGAACCTGTTGTAGACATAATTGGTTTCAGATTTCCCATCTCCTACTAACTCAGAGATGTTCTATTACATCCTCAGGGACAGCTCGTGGCATGATCATGTTCAAGAGCTTTGTCCTGCATACTGGTATCTTTTTGCTTGCATTGAGCAGGAACAACTGCAATTTATGAAGACGAAGCAAAAATACCATGCTAGGTAGCTTTGAAACACGTTGATGTTAGAGGTTACCCATACCATCTTTTCTGGCATGTTAGGTGCATAGACTCTACATCTACTTTTTGTAGCTCCCAGGAGTACTCCTCAGCTTCTAGATCTGGATGCATGCTACAGCAGTAATCAAGCTCTGTAGTTTTCTGGGCAGTCATCCCCACCACACAATGGAAACCTGGGCCAGCCCAGTTCTTCCAAGGGAGCGGGGGTACGGTCTGATCTTCTTTCATGGCTGAAACTTATGATTGTCCAGTGAAAGGTGATAGCTTGCTTTTCTGCCGTGGCAAGCTAAAATATCTTTGAAAGACAGTACAGAATGCAATAAAGGAAATAACAAAAGTAGAGTCTTGGCCTACACTACTGCTGAGTAGAAAGGCAAGCGTTGTTATAGCAACAGATGAAGGAGATTTTTTTTACGTGCAAGCACCTGAACCTTAGAAAGCTAATATAGCTGTAACTGTAAGAAAGTCTAAATGCTACCGTTCAGGCTTATGTGCATTTGCTGTGCTTGCCCTTCAAATCTGAGAGTCTCTATGACTGTTGTCAGAAGCCCAATCTTTTAAGACCTTTCGAGGAGCCAAGCATATATCAAACCAGCCCATGGACTTCTTTAATTGGGACATGTGGCTCTTTGGATTGAAGTTGTTCACACAGCACTCTGGAGCACGTGCAGACTGAGCTCTCATCTGCCCATGAGGTACAGTGCAGGCATGCCCTGACTGACTGCGCTTTAGGAAAATATTTCCTTCTTATTTTGCTGTCATTTGCAGAGCTTTAAAGATCAGAGTGATCTGAAGTGGAGTGGCAGCTGCTATTTGTCACTGTGCCATGTCTCTCCCGTTGCGGGGCCAGTCCAACCCATTCAGTAATGACTAAACATCAGTCCTCTGAGCCTGGATTTGCACTAGCATCCCTGCCCTTTAATGCTCAAATAGTAGTTATTACACGAGTAGGAGTTTTCTAGTACACACAAAACCAGGGGGAGGGAATAGAAACAACCACAAACAAGACATAGATTAATACATGTACCACTAGAAGCCAATCAGTTATTTGACCTCAGGATCATATTTCTGTAAACATGCTCCTTGGCAACATGTCGTTCAGTTTCTCAATACTATGCTATGCAAGACCTTTCTCATTTATCTTAGCTGTCTTGTTGGGTTATGTTACAAATGATCACTCTTAATTCTGTGCTTAATTACGCTTAGCATAATTTACTTGCTATCCAGAGATTTTAACTGTTGGACATAACAAAATGTGATTGTTTTCTCTTCTTCTTCCTTCTGCTTCTCATTTGTGGATGCTGAAAGCAGCTGGACCTGTTCCATGTGAATGGAAATAATTATGGGCATGTAAAACAAATTCATTAATCTCAAGAAGGCGTCTTGTGTGGAACCATTCCTGGAGTATTATTCATTAATTTTCTTCCTCTTTCCTGCCCCTCCAAAATTACTTCCTTATAATTTTCCATCATGAACCCGTTTTCTATGAACCTGCCTCCTTCCTCTTCCTAATAGGAACTGGAAGCAAAATGTGTTTCAACTAAAATTGGCAATTAATGATGTGTTTCTTAAACCAATGCACCTTTCCCAGATGTTCTGGAAAAAGGGAAGGCTCTGAGTCTTTCAAGTGCAATTGGTGCACTGGGACTGTTTCACACAGTGGGAACTCACAAGAGAGCAATTTTGTTCTGTGTCATTGCCCCTCACTTTTTAAATACATCTATCCTATGTTCCAAATGCAGAGCGATCAGGACGCGTGTGTTGTATTTAGTGAAGATATTAATAGTCTGAAAATGATCCATGTTTCTTCTGTTATGCTCACTTTTATTTTTCTTCTTGGGTTTGCTTTTTAGCCTCTGTGAGCAATTTGTCATCCTTTAAACAGATTATCAGTAAACCTTGTTCCATTGGTGCCTGGAGGTACTGCTTGCCCTTGAAGTCACTGTCTAACGAGGGACCGTCTGTTCAACTCCCATTCTCCAAAATTCCTGAAGTGCTTGAGCACGTGGAGTCCACACAGAAAACCAACGGCGGAGCAGCGTGCTGCAGTCAGGCAGTGGCTGTGATGTGTGCCATAATGGCTTTCACAGGGGACACCAATGATGCAGCCAGAGTGGCAACAGATGTGTACATATTTCATTACACACACATTAGTGTACGTATTTCAAGAGGTTGGTTATCCATGCCCTTTTAAGTCTGAGTACAGGGACTGGTGTGCATAACCCTGTGGTACAGCTAATGAACTTCCAGAGATACGGAGATGAAAACAGGACCTCCATCTCAAAATCAAAGATGATAAGGCCTGCATCAATTCCTTTTAGAAATAGTTTTGTTTGATCATATCAGGGAATATTTCCAGCTTATTCATATTCAATTTGTGTTGCTTCTGCTTCTTATTTGCCACAAATACATTCATCTATGTGAAAAATGAGGCCAGCATTTGATCAGTGCTTAATGCAAACCTTTGAGGACCTCTCAGCTATTGTTCAGTGTTATCTGCCAGCAGAGTAATGACGAAGTAGGAGAGCAGACATTGTATCTAATGTGATTAGTCTTCTAATGCTGGGGATGTAGGGAAGAACACAGCAGGTAATATTTACTTCTGGGTAAACACATAAAGAACACAAGGCTAGTTTGAAATATAAAAACTATAAAAAATCAGCAGATTCTTCCATTGTAGATTGTATTTTTATGTATGTTCTTCTTGGGGAAGAACTTAAATGAGATTGCATGGAGATGAAGTGTTGGGAGGAGGAATGTATGAAAGTTTGATATAGTAAGTTATTATTGAATCTTCACACCAATTAGATTTTGCAGACATACGTTTCAGACAGTAATCAGAATTATGAAAGGTGACAGTAGAAATTCAAGAATGTATTTATCTTAGAACACACTGTAGGCCTATCTGCACCATGAAAATGCAGCCATTGAAAATTAAATCAGATGAGAGTTATCTTTACTACTCAGCATTGAAGTAAGATTTTGTGTTTTATGTGAATTCTGAGTTCTTGACAATTTCTCTATGAAGGGTTTGATGGTAGAACTTATGGCCTTCTTTTCATTTCTGTGAATGGCCTTCAGATCCACACACCGAACCTCATTAGATTGTCAGTGTGTCATGTGCATGCCCAGGAACTGGATTTCATGATCAAGAAGGTCCATTCCAGGTCCATACAAGTCAAAAAAACTCCATGAACCTTCATAAGCAGACTAACATGCAGACTGTAATGAAGTGTGGTAGTGGGGGGTTTGCTCCCTGTTCTATGTGTTGTTAGCAATTGGCCGAGTTACCTTCATTCAGACTATTCTGAGCTGTGGGTACAAAATGCTCATCCCTTATAATGCCTCCCATCAAGCTGAAAAGCTGTGCAAAGTCTTGGATTCAGATGAATTAAAACCCCCTGAATCTTAATAACATCTGGGGATGAAAAAAATTCACGTTAGTAAGAAAACACCTAAATTTTTTTTCTTTCCTGACCTAGAATCCTACCAATGCTTACATCATGTCACAGCAACAATAATTTAAATTGAAAAAAACTTGTTTATGAACTGAGTAGTTTTTCTAGTGTCATGGTCCTTAATATACCCCAGTTTTAGAACTGTGGAACAAGCTTACTCCACACCTTCAAAAACATAGGCATAAAATTTGAGTTATGTTCTCAACAATTTTTTTTTTTCCTGTGTCTTTTATGAGTACAGCTCACTGCAAAGTTGTGAATATGTTTCACAGAAACATTTGAGTTCTTCATTCAACATTATGTATTTTCAAACTAATCCAAAGAACAGATCTGATTCATAGAGAACAGAGTTGTGTTGGCATTAATATCTAAATCAAGCCTGCGGATGGCAAACTGCATGTGTGTATAAATTCATACCAGGATTTAAGGTAATAACCCATTTTGTAGATGGCCCAGTAGACTTTTCTTTAAGATGTCCTTTCTGTTCTTAACTGGGATATTTTTGGTTAGATAATATATTGCAAGTGAGAAAAAAAATCAGCAAATTCAGTAGAAACACAAAGTTAATTTAATTGCTGTTATTACATATTTCCATATCAGCAAAGTACAGTCTGGATTATTTTTCTAGTGTTATAAATTTTTCCAATATCCTTTCTAGTTCACTGGCATTTTCCAAGGTGAAACTCTCAGCTGTTTTCTGTTATAGTCCCCCAGCTAGGAAGAAGATTTAAGATCAGCCATTTCAGCTGTTTATTCTTGCTGGAATCAGATTATATTTTTTTTCCCCCTCGCTGTGTATTCTAATGCCTCTTTCTGTTCCCTTCCACAACTTTGCTCTTGAACGGGTCAAGCAAAATTAAATCTTCCAGGAGTTCTAGCACCAGGAGCCTTCTAGGCAAAGAAGACTGTGTATAAAACCAGTTCTGTGTTACCAGCACAAATCTTTCTGTCTGATTATGGAGAATTTTGCACAGATTTGGTTATGGTAGGGTTTGGCATTTAATTTGACACAGAATGAGAAAACCATGTAAAAAAATAAAATAAAATAAAATATAAAATAAAATGGTAGGTAGCCATCATGTGAATGTAGCTGACTTCATTCTGCTTCTTTGCCGACTCTAGACAATGACTTGAGAATGTAGAACTTCTTACTGATCTAATTAGAATGTCAGGAGAAATAAAATAGTTAGAACTTTGTTTAGTATTCTGAAGAATTGTTAAGTCCTACAAGTGTGTTAGCTAGATCCATGGACCTCTCAAGGGAAGGAATAGAGCTAAATAAGCATGATGATAATTTAATGTGTACAAATGCTGGACAGGAACAGTTGTATCTAATGAAAATGCTGCTGTTGTGATAGGCACTGTTTTAATTTGGCTACAAGTTGCACATGGTATCTCCTGCATTTGCCCTCTTTGCGTGTGTCTTGTGTGGAGTGTTAAATGTATAATTAATGCATCAGAAATATGTGCACCAGCCATATTATTAACATTTAGCATGGCATTAGCATTCAAATATAAGTAACAAGTTGAAGCTAAAGCTTAAAAATAGAGAATTTTTTTTTTTTTATGACGAGCTCCATCACTCAAAGCATTGATATTTATCTCAGTATTATTTTATTAGAGCTTTTAAATTACTATGATAGATAAGCAGGACTGGCTATTATCTTTGCAGAACATTTGTATTAATACTGTCACACAATTTGCAGTTATTACTACAGAATATTCTATCCTTGTTAAGAGATTAATTTAAGATGATATGCAAAAGCCAGTCTTCTTCAGTGCAGAAGGCTGTCCATTCTCTTCTACTGGGCTCACAAATCAACAACCTTCTTCTCAATTGAGCCATAGTCTTCCCTTTAGCAATTTGGCTGAAGGAAACATATCAGATCCCTCCCTGAGTACACTGGTAATAACAAGTTTTGAATGCATGCATGTGGTAGGAAACAGTGAGGTTTTTTTTCTTTTGAAGCAATCCTGCTGTTTATAGAATTCAAGACAAGATAATTTTGTAATCAGAAAATTAGCTACTAACCAGATACATTTTTGGTTTGTTTTTTGGTTGAGTGGTTTGGGGTTTTTCTCTAGTTCAGATACATAATATGAAGCCCAGCGATTTGTTTCAGAGTGCAGCTTTGATGCTTTGCTTATAGGTGGGATATTTGTAGCTATAATAAGGGGTGAAAAAAGAAGAAAGCATTCACATACCATATATTCTAGCTTATCTGTCATGTTCAAAAATGTTAAAATGTCAAGTACTAGCCCTGGATTTGAATTAGAAGCATCAAAAGTCTTGTCATAACCACAAAATCACAGAATCTTTAGGAGTGGATGCCGCAGAACTCAATGAAGCCCTTTGTGTACTGTTTCTGGTTTGGAGTCATGTCCAGATTTAAATATTTCAGGCAGGAGTGATTGTTTTAATTATTTATGGATGTTTTGTATTCTGCATGATTCTGTAGTTTATCTGTGGGAGATACTGTCTGTATTCAGAACACATATAATGGAACAATGAAGAAATTCAGGAATTGTAGGAACACCACGAGAAATTATGCCCATTCAGATTGTAATGAGATTTTTAAAGAACTGTGAAAGATTTCAAATATCTAGATTGACTGCAAGCCAGTTTTTGTCCTTGAACTATCTAGACTTCATTCAATTCAGGATAGTTCAATGTTTGCATTGTAATTTCATAGCAATCAGAATCAAACAAAAAAAAATGCTCATTAAGATCCATTTCACTCCCTCATCTTTGCTGGTCAAGGCAGTAGTGTTCCTTAAATGATATTGTTCTATTGTTTCCCTGGCCTGGATAAAGATTTCTTAGCCTGATGTTAAAAAGAGGAATTGCTTCAGGAAATGAATCACAAAGCATGAAGATGAGAAAGCTTCTGATTTTTGGAAGCAGATAGATTTGGGTTCTGGTATTCATGCCAAAATACATCAGGAGTGTCTTAAATTACATGGCAGTGACTCCTACCAATGCATATAGATTTGTTAGTAAGGATGTTCACTTGCATCTTTCATGCATAAGAATATAAGTACCTCATGATACAATCAAGTTTATGACCCTAAGAAGCTGCAGTTGTGTTCTGTGTCGAATGAACAATCTTTTGGGATGCTTATACTGAAAATGCCACGTTCAACTGTTGTGTGCACCTGTTTGATTTCCCTTCAAGCTCTGAGTCTTAGATGCTATGAAAATTGATTTATGTGACTGAAGATGCCATTACTTGGTAACGGCAGTGCAATAATTAACAACATAATAAATATGAGGATAATTTAGCATTTACTAGAAATAGATGATAGGGTAAGTGGTTTGCTCAAATATTTCTTTTAAAAAGCATTTGTACAGCTCTTTCTGGCAACAGTCTGGAGGTCACAGAAATAATTTGCAGGCCAATGTGGAAATAACACAGAGATAATAAATGGAAGTTGCAGTTTTAGGTAGTGTTAGATGTTTTACTATGTGGTATGACTCAATTGAGTTGGACAGTTGCAGCTAAGGGTATCTTTACTTAAAATTGCCTTCTTTTGGTGTGCTTTTGGATATCATGTTAAATTGTAGTATCTGGTTTTGATATATTAGAACTACTCTTCACATTGCCCTCCAAGCATTTGAAGCCAGAGCTCCTTCAATGAAAAGTTAACTGTTGGTATCACCTTTCAAGTAGGCATGTTATTCTACAGTGGTATCCTATCTTCAAAGACTTTTTCTTCATTATTTGTCTTTTTTTTTCTTCTCACCTGTTAATTAAGTGCCCCTGTAGGTCTTCATGGTCATCTTTTAGTTCTTTGATAAGCACTAGAAAAGGAAAAAGGCTTAAAACACTATAAACCATCATTGGTGGCAGATAAGGCAGTACTTCTTGAAATGAGCAGGGCTGCTAAGGGTTGAGAGCTACGATCTCTCATCAAAACCTCAGGGAAATCTCTTCATAGCTGAAATCCTTCTTTACAACTGGAGTAGTCACTGACAGCAAACTGCAGCACAGTGGGTTATCATGCTTCAAGTTTCTCTATGCCAGTGAGGCTGAAGTAACTGTCCTTGTGCTTACAGACGGCATATGCAAGGGAGTGATGCTTATTTTGAGCTTTCATCATCTGGAGAATCCTGGGTGCATGTTTGCTGAGTTCCTTTGGTTTTCTTTTTCTTGACAGAGATTGGCTTCTCAGAAAGAGGATTCACACCAGACTGTTAGCTGAGTGCACCACTCCATATGGCCACACATTCCTCACTGTTTGCAAAAATTAGTTGCCACAAATGAGTTGAGGGACTCATCCATTTCCTTTAAATGATGCAGAGAGGAGGAGCCCTGACACAGGTAGGACAAACATGAGATGCAGCTGTGATGTGCAGCTTCTGGGAAAAGGGATGGGGCAAGGGCAAAGGGTGAAATGCAACCATGAGAAAGAGGTATTGTCACAAATCCAAAACACAGCACTATATGAGCTGCTATGAAGAAAATGAACTCCATCCCAGCTTGGCCCAGCACACACACCAGGGATATTCAGTGCACAAAGCAAAACAAAAATAAAAAATAGCTTGTTCCCCCTGAGCCTATCTGGAGCCAGTCTTATAAATATTATATACATCCTTGGCTGGAGTGACCACGAGATGATGGAGTTTAGAATTGCAGGCAGCAGGATTGCTACCCTGGGCTTCAGAAAGGCCAACTTTGGCCTGCTCAGGGAACTTCTTGGAAAATTCCATGGGACAGGGCTCTGCAGGGCAAGGGGGCCCAGGCAAGCTGGCTAATTTTCAAACGCCATTTCCTCCAGGCTCAGGATCAGTGTATCCCAAAGTGCAGGAAATCTAGTAAGAGAGTTAGGAGACC
>JAOEGS010000235.1:0-18918 GCA_025447755.1 Corythornis vintsioides
AACAGTTTAATTTTGAGTTTTTTAATATAATAATAATAATAATAATAAAAAAAATTATCATTATCAATCCAAACAATGTTAGGGTGTGCCTGTGTATGGGTATTTGCGTGTGTGTGTGTGTGTGTGAGAGATAAATTGTTTTCCAGTCTGAGGCTTTTCCTTGACTCGTTGATAGTTCTGCATTTACACTTGGAAATTGCTCAGGAGATTTCCTGATTGAGAGGCACAAATGTGCCATGGGCTTGTCTCTTATTCTTGGTTTATTTTTAATGGAGGAGTGGGGGGCATCAGGTTGGGTTCTATTTCATTCATCTCCAAAGGGGTACTAAAGAATTTTATCTTGTTGCATGGTGCAGCCCAGACCTGGAATTGTCTCCACTGCTGATATGCAGTAGCTATTAGAACTCTTCATTTTTTATCTGTGTAATTTTGCTTGCTCGTTTGTTTTTCCAGACTTTGTCCTCTTTATATTAGCTAGTATTTTCTTAGCTTTACTTGCTGGTATTCCACCAGTGGAAGTAGGCATCCCTCTGCCATTCGGGGTGATGATACTGGGATGATCCCCAGTTCAGAGTGATCCCTAGAAAAATGAAGCAAAGAGGCTTCTTGTCTGGTGCAGCCCTGCAGCTTTGTCAGGAGTTTACTGTGATGTGTCAGCAAGGTGCAGGAACAGATGTTTTCTCTACAGTCATTGTAATTTCATTCTGGAGATTGCCAGAATCATTCTGAATTTCATGTCCTAGCTGAGGGGAGGACATGGTAAGAAAGCTACTACTTTCATAAAATGAGCTCCCTGATTTTGTTGCCTGCAGGAGTGATTCCTGGAGGCTTTTTCATCTTCAACTATGGTCTCTGAAATGAACCATTTTGATGTGAAATGGTGCTTTTAAATCCATCTATCAGCAGCAAGGGAAAGCTGAATGTCACTTCCCACACTTTGCAAAGGGGATCACAGCTGTCCTGTCTTATGCAGCACTCCTCTTTGCCTACCCTCTACAGAAAGGGTCAGAAGATCTTGGAAGAAGACGATACTATCCACTCTCTTTCACGTGGAGGTTTAGGCACCCACCATCCTTGAGAAATCCTATCCTCTTATCTTGCTGGGTTTTATTTCTAACAGTTCTGATCACCTGTCAAACTCCAAAGCTTTGCTCACATGCCTGACTCTAGGTGATTCCATTTGGTGTACTCAATGCTAAACACACTTTTACCAGCAGCAGGTGCCAGTTAAATCCTCAGTCTCTGAGGTAAAGCAAAATACTCCTTCTTTTTTGGTAAGATTCCTCATTCAGTATTTGCTCTTTTGCCTTGTTCATCAAAGTGTCTTAAAAAAAAAACCCCAAACAAACCAATTTGCAAGTGCAGTGGCAGCTTGTCCAGGTTTCGTTCACGTGATGTACATGCAGAAGCTTTCAGATAAAGAAAAGGTGGGGTTTTTTTTCACTTAACTAACAGCCTTGCAGTAACATCAATATTGCAAGAGGGCTTCATAGTTGCTGAGCTTTTGAATGAATCCAGCTTTTGACATGAGCACTTCAGTTGCACACAACCAAATAGCAAACTGAATATTTTCATGCAGTTTATTCTTCTGCTTCCCAAGGGGGCTTGTACATGAAAAACTTTGCCTCTCTGCTTGCACTGAACCACTGGCAAAAGAAGCTTGGGCAAAGTGTCCTAGTACCCCAAAGTATAACACCAGGGGTGGCACTTTGATACCAGGAGACTGGGTAGGTTCTTATTCACATAGTTTGAAATGAGAAGGGACTTGTGTTTTAGTTTGGGGTTTTTTTGTGTGTGTGTGTAAGCTCTTGTGCAATCCCATTGTAACATTTGTACCGGTAGTTTAGGAGATGACTGCATGTTGAATTTTGGTTCTTTTACTAAGGTCTTCCTATCATATCCTTGCAAAAGTGACTAGCATGTAAAATAGAGCTTGTGAAGTGGACAGACCTGTTCCTTCCCCTGGCAGCAGAGGGGTGTGTTGTTCAGGAATAGTGCTTCAGCCACTTGGAGAGTTGAACCATGGTCAGTAACACTGTAATATTGATTTATTGGTACATTGTGAAAGAACTGACATTTGCTAATCATTTATTTGAGGGCAAGTGTAAGGGGCTAATGTATTAAACAGCAGTTGCCCTGAAATAGGAGGAATAATAAGCAAAACCTCATGGGAGAGATTTAGAAGATTAGTTCCTTGCTCACATGAATTATTCTGCCTGAGACAGTGATTTCAGTTCCAAGTTTCTTCCCTTTCCCACATCCTCCTGTCTTTCTCTGCACTACACTGCAGACAAATGTCTTGCAAGATGTTTATCTTTGCTGGCTTGAACACTTGTCTCACTTCTGTGAAGTAAAATGATTTGAAGAAACAAACAAACAAACAACAAAACCAACCCAAAAACCAAGCCAAGCAGCCTTCTGTCAACTTACTAGTAAAACCAAGTGCTGGAGAAGCAGCCAGCAGTGTGTTGTGGAGGGATGGCCAGGTTTCACACAGGCCAGATGTAACCACACTTCTTGCCTTTGGCAGGTTTATCTGTTACCAAACGAATATCAAGATTCAATTAATTGTAGAAACATGCCTAATAAAGACATTTTAATTATTATTTCCTCCAGATTCTGTGGGCGTAACCTGATAATGAAAACATTCAACTCTAACAAGTCTTATCCATGGTAAAAGAACAGAATGAGAAATGGAAAAGAAAACATGGGTTTAGAAACTGACAACATTTGTTGATCACAAAGAACCCAGCCTGTGCAAAGCCAAATTGTTTGGAACTGAGCAATGTTAGAATCTGGAGAAACAAACTAAAAATATCATTTTCCTGCTAGGCAAGGTTAGAGAAAGGAAAAATAAACATTGCCATTCCCCAGTTACACCAAAGTCGTTAAATCTTGGGAGATACAAGTCTGGATGCATTTTGCTTTCTGGCTCACTGGCCACAGCAAAAATCCAAGTGGTAGGAATGTTAAGTTACATCTCTTGTAGGAAATTCTATCAAAGAACAGTAACAACCATGCTGTGGTCCACAGAATGCCTCCAGAATTTCTCTTCCCTGCTTTTACACAGGAGTTGAGAGACCATGAGCATCCAGCAGAAGCAAAGTTCCTTCTCTAACACTGACCAGTGGCTTGAACAGAGTTTGAAGTAGCCAGGTTCTCCCAAAATATCAGTATCCTCCGTATAAGAGGATTCTTCATGGTATTAAAGATACTTCTTTTCTTCTTTTTTTTTTTTTTTTTCTTTCAATCTGTATTTGCAGAACTGTGTTAGTGGAGACTCCTCCTGCAAAGACTAAAGGGAGAGCAACAAGCAACCTCTGGAAGCATCATGTGTTTGGCCACAGCAATTTTTCATCCGTTCATAGAATCTCAGCCAGAGCAGCCCTGACCCTGTAAAAATGCCCAGAGCTCTTTGTTTTTCCCTTTACCAGTTGGCTCAGTGCAGAAACATCTACTCTGTCTGTTCTCACAACTCCTACTCTGCCAGCTGAAGTATCTTGGAAACACGTATAAATTTGTGGGGTTTAGCTGGGAAGCTGTCACAGGAGTAGCCACAATGCACAGATCAGTGGTTATACAGCCTTCGTTTTTCCCAGTTAGCATCTACAATCAGTAAAGGGTTGTCTGGGATTCTGAATTGATTAGTTGATCTGTTTTCTAGTTTAAAATATCTGCAAGGTAACTTTGCAGAGATACTCTAGCTGCATTCCTCCTGCTGTGAGGCCCCTTGCTCCCCAGTGGCATCATCTGCTTCCTAAATGTCAGTGCAGTGTCTGAGTGCTGCCTGGGCTTTGACTGTGTGTGGCATTACTCTGGAAAAGCTAAAGGTTACTGTTCTGCTGCTGGAAAGCATCTGAATGATTTGCAAGATCAAAGCTAAAATCATAAAAAGGAAGGAACTCAATAGATCAGGGGGTGCCCTAAGACGTATTGGTATCAAATGAATCAAAAAGAGCTGTTCCAGCCTCTGCTCCCCCTCTTCACTATCAGAAAGGTTTGGAAAAATAGAGGAAACACCAAAGAAACCATTTCTGTATGAGACAAGTGGCATTTGAAAGCTTTTGAAGATATAATTGTTTTTTTTATGGCAGGATATCAGTTTCTACAACTTCTCTTGTACTGAATATTAGCTTTGTGAAGATAGTTACAGGGGTTTTTTGTGTGTGTGGATTGTTTTGGGGTTGGTTTTTTTTAAGCTTGAATCCTTTACACAGAAAATGCAAGTTCTTGGAATCTGGTGAACTACCTATTTATAGAACTGAAGAGCAGCAAACTTTAATGCAGAAATTAGCTGAGGCACTGAGAACAGTTTCAGCAGCTATTTTTGTGCAACTCTGATTATGGTAAAAGAAAATGCACTTCCAATTCTGTATCAAGCAGAATATTCTATGGAATAATATCTATAGGGGTCTGCAATGTTCCATATCTGAAGCTTGCTTTTCAACTTTTCAGCTTCTATCTGTGAAGCTCTAATTCCCCAAGGAGGCAGAGGCTGGAACTGGCTTGTCTATAGATCTAAGCCAAAGCTACTGGGTGCTTAAGAGAAGAGCAGTTGTCTCTATATTGAATATTCAAGTTTCAACACTGAATGAGTAGAAGTTGTCTTCCTTGCCTCTAGTCATCCTTGTCCACAGCAGTTATTTTCCTGAGTTGTATTAAGGCATCCCTAAGTGCTGGCTTGAAAATCTTTCCTTGGTACTCATCTTTTGAAGTTCAATCTGAACATTCCAAATTGACAGGAGAATAAAGGAAACCCTTTAACTACTTGGATCTTGAGTAATGGAATGGGCATCTTCAAACAGGTGAGATTGCCTCTATATGCATGATAAAGAAGAAAAAAATTATCTTTCTCCTTTAACTTGCCCCATTATCTTTAATAGAATTACATATAATTAAAGATAATGCCCCATTCTCTTGAATAGAATGTGTCTTTAATCCCCAGTTGTTTCTAGAATACAAAAGTACTACATCATCTCTTCTTGTGTAAACATGTGATGGCTGTGGGCTGTCCAGCACAGAAATGACCAACACAGGAGGTTACATATAAGCAGCAATTTCTGTTCTCAGTTCCCTGCTATACACAGGATTTAAGTGGTGTTTTTATTCAGGCACTGTGTACAGATTGTCTGCCAAGCAGAGGTTCCTTTCACAAAGTCCCTCTCCATGCTTTAATGAATCCACAATAAGGCAAATCTCCTCTTTTAAGGTTGTTTCACCCTTTCTTCTTTTTGAGTGACACTCTTCCTAGAAAGAGCTTTGCAGCAGCAGCAGCACCTCTCAGGGCAGGCAGCTGGAGTGGGGAGGCAGTACTTGATTCCTCTCAGCATCTGACCTTCTGTGCAAATGCCAACGTGCCTCTGTCTGCTCAGCAATGTACATTCTGCCTCCTCTTTGTGCCCCCCATCTAGATTATACAGGATGGTATTGCAGAAAGCGTAGATTAAATGAATTTACAGGTGATTAAGAGCAAACAGGATATCAAGAAAAGGTTATGGGCTAAAATGTTGCTCATTGTAATTCCCCATTTTCTCATAAAAACAGACTGCTGCATTAAATTGGGGTTCTGACATTCAGCTCTTTCCTGAAAGTAGTAAAAATATTTATTCTTTGTTTGTTTATTCCTTAATGAAAAGTGGTTTTACCTGGAGCCTGCTGTTTACTTTTTAGATAGGTGACTGGTGTTTTGCTCCAGACCTTGAACCTCTCCATCAGCCAGAGCAATGGGTACCAGCTTCAGTCCCTGTCACCAGGGACCATCTGGATTTGGGCAGGTGGAGAAGTTACAAATGCATTCTCTGGAATGTAGCTAATATTTTTTCAATAAGAGAGGGAGATACTATTTTTTTTTTTTTTTTTTTTTTCATGGGAAATTATGCAGTGTAGCAGCACTGCAGATTTTGGTAGTTCCAGCAATTGTTTTTATAGCAGTGCATGAGAAACCTATCCAAACTTTTCTTGTAGTGGAGGTGCACAGCCTAGCACCAACATCATCTGTTGGTGAGTCTTCTCTCCCAGAACAGTCCTGCTCTTGGAATTGCATGTTCCTGGAATTGCATGATCCTGCTCTGCCCTTTTTCCAGCACCCAACGGTCAGCTGGTCAAGACAGTAAACAGAAGAAAACCAGTTATTTTTAGGGGTAGGTTCTCCATCATTAGCTTCCAGGACTGGCTTGCCATGCAGTCAGTGTAATACCTGTGGAAGTAGGAAGGAAAGGGTCTGAGTTTCTGGAGGGAGTCTGAGACAGTGAGGGGAACAGGACCCCCACTTTACTCAGCATCTGCCTGCTAGGCTGGTCTGGGGGGACTGTGACTGAGCACCTTTGTGTGGAGCCTATCCTGGTGTTTGCTGGCAACTTTCAGGATAAACTACCTTTGATTAATTGACAAATTTTGCTTATTTTAGTCTTAATGCTTTGGTGTTGCAGTCCTCAGAAGCTGTCACTTTAATATTGCTCAGGCAGTGTAGTGATCTGGCCTGATCCTGGAGGAACTCTCCAAGAGAGTGAAATATAAAACTTTACAACTCCTGGATTTAATCAGAGTGCTGAGGGCTCCAGAGCTGGACACAGGGCTCCAGGGGAGCTCTGCCCAGAGCAGAGCAGCAGGATCCCCTCTCTCCATCTGCTGCCCACACTGCTCCTACTGCAGCCCAGGATAGATTGGCTGCTGGGCTCCAGCACACCCTGGCTGCTCATGGCAGCTGCTCCTCTCTCAGCACCCCCAAGTCCTTTCCTGCAGGGCTGCTCTGTCCCCTCATCCCCCAGCCTGGATGGACAGTGGGGATTGTTTCAGGGGCAGGACCCTGCACTTGATCTTGCTGAACCTCAGGAGGTTCCTCTGGGCCTAGCTCTCCAGTCGGTCCAGATCCCAGGATGTTTTTCTCAGTCTTGTTTGAATGTTTTAGTTACTAACTGTGAAAAAGGAAAATTTTTGAAGCTGTGATTTGGCAAAATGTCAGTCAAACTATTGTCACTGCAGAATCTTTGACGAAAACATGTGTATTCAGATATTCATGGTATGCAATCTACTGTTGTGACTTGTCTCACAAAAAAAAAAGAATAATGAAAAAACAATACTGGTAGCACTAAAATGTGCAAAAAAGCTCAGTTGAAGCTGAATTCTCAGTATCACCTGCAGGCACCACCATATGATTCTACTCTAAAAGCTATTAAATAGTGGATTACATCCATTTTACCCAGTGAACCAAAAGATAACCAACATTCTAGAAAATATAACTATAGAGAAGGCCACAGATGAAAGCATAATATCCCCATTTATTTTAATATATTAAAAGTACTATTTTGGAAATCTCAAATAGCAAATTTCTAAAGAAGAAGATTTTTGTACTTGGTCAAGCCCTGTTCTCACTCCACTTCTGAGTGAGAACCCAAAAACCAGGAGGCCAATTGGCAGCTTGTTATACTACTGGAAGAGGCAATTCCCAAGCATCCACACTTGAAAATGCAGTTGCTCTGCCCCAGCCCATCCTGCCCATGCTCCATTTTAGCATTTCCACTGAGACCAGGCTCCGTCTTTTCCTTCCTGAACTTTGTTTTTAAAATTCAAGTGTAATTCCTGTGTCATACACAACTTCCCAAAGAAAAGAGGGAGCACTAAGGGAAAGGCTCCTGCTTGCATAGTTGGTTTGAGGCTGCAGTTTTCCTTCAGTTTTCTGACTATAAGAACTGCTAATTTCAGTTTTCCTTCGGTGTTCTGACTATAAGAACTATAAATTTCAGTTTCTTAGAATTTAGAAGTTGAGAAAACTAAGAGCTATATCTTATAGAAACTGTGATTTTATGCAGTTGGTTTGTTTTTTGGTTGGTTGGGATTTTTTTGTGTATTGAATGCATTGTAAAGAATTAAAACTATTACTAGTTACTTGGACCATCTTAATCTACGAACATTTCGGGAATGAGCTCTTGGTTCTAATTTCATTCTGCCAAGCATCACCAGACCTGAATTCACTATCCAGAAGTAGAACTGCTAACTAAATTGAAAGCAATCTCTTTCTTTACAGCTGACATTTTGCCAGAAGGAAAGAAAATACACACAAAAAATGTATTACAATTAAAATACAATTAAAAACAACAAAAAAACCCAAACAACCCACCCCAAACAGCTAAACAACACCCCAAAACCAACAAACCCAAACTTCTCCATTTTTAAAATCTACAAGAAAGCTAAATTAAATTTAACCAGAGTTAAATCTGCCCTTTGCCAAAGCAAAATACTTGATAAACCAGATTTTCACAGTTCTAGGGAACTCTTTTCCTTCAGGAATGATAGGATATTTATGAAGTAAATAGTTTACAGAAGAAATTACCCTTAAGCCACAAAACTTTCACCCCAATTTTGGGTTTAGCTATAGAGGCACTCTAAACCAGTGAAATCCTGGAGCTATACACAGCATCTTTGAGTTGCAGTACTACAAAAGCTTTATATTTCAGCATCTCTAGAGTCACATTTCACTCATAGATAGCAATACAAGCCAGAAAAGAAGCACGACCACAAATGTGCATTTATTCTTTGCACACAACACCCTGACACCACAGCATGGCTGGGAAAAGGCTTCCTCTGGGAACCAGCACCAGTTTGCACCAGTGGGAATGGGTTTGGTTTGGGTTTTAAGTAAATCCAAATGCACCAGGGAACACAAAAGACACAAAGACACATCTCTGGAGACACTTAAGACCCGCCTGGATCCGTTCCTGGGTGACTTGGTCTAGGTGATCCTGCTCAGGCAGGGGGGTTGGACTAGATGATCTTCTAGGTCCCTTCCAACCCCTAATATCTGTGAATCTGTGAATCAGTTGCTGCCAAGGCAGCAGAAAACAGCAAGCCAGAAGGTGGAGACCTCAACATCTGGCCAGTTTGCTCAGTAATTCTGTACTTGTTACCAACTGGGTCCACACACCAGTTCTGCAGGAACAGACTGGTGGGATGGTTCAGGGGTTTTTAGCCTTTTAATGGCAAGTTAGCAGCAGAACACACTTGTCCTGCTAAAATTGGGCAGATGCTTACCTGTTATGAAGAAGCAGCCTTTCAGCTGCTGAGTGGGAAACAAAGTGACTAGGGCAGTGCTGTACAGCAGACATGGCAGACACAGTGTTGACAACTTGCTCAGAGGTACAGTTTAACAACAACTCTGTCTTTTTCATCCTCATTTTCCCTGCAAACAATACTGTCCTTCCGAAGGCTGGAATTAACAGAAGAATTTTGTTACCCACACATGTAAGATATTCTATTTTTGGTGTGAAACCAGATTTCTCTCAATTCTTCCTAAAAGTCTCAAAAAATCATAGACAAGCTTAATGTATAGCATGGTATAGCATCCAAGCACACATTAAAATACATCTCAATACTCACTTCACTGCGTTCTGAGAAAATAACAAGATAATTCACAATATTTCCAATTCTTCTTCTGTGTGATGACCTAGTCTGTTCAATGAGGTAAAAAAAAATGTAAATTAAGATTAATCAGATTTCCATGTATTCCTTAAAGATGTGCCTTTCAACCTAAAAAACATTTCAGGTGGCTGGTAACACAAAAGTCAATGAGGTTTATATGTAGAATATCCAACAGCAAAGGAAAGGAAAGCAGAAGCATATAGAAAAAAAAAAAAATACTAAATTGAGTTAGACTCAAGTAAACAAACAGACCGCTTCCCAACTCCTATAAAGCTGATTATTACGCATGTGCTGAACATTAATAATATAAAATATATGTATTACTGTATTTTATTCTTTATTATTATATCCTATATTATGTTGTTAATTTAAAACCCAACAAATGTTAATTGTGGTGCTAATATATGCCAGCATGAGGGCATGAACTCAGGGATCCTGGTAAATGTCTGAAAATTACTAGTCTGAATTATTAGTATTATAGTTAGGAGAGATTACATGTATTTCAGTAAAATAGAAGATGCTGAGACAAACTAACAGCTGGTCTGTGCAATTCCGTTATGAATAGAAACTTTGTATTTTAGCAGGGAATTAGTGCTTATAAATGTGAAGTGCTTCTTTTTAATTCAACCAGTACTCCCAGAAGTTATTTCCCCCTCTTTCTTCTGGCAAGCTCTCACTCCTCTGGTCTGTTATATAAGATAAATGAGGCAGTTAAGCAAAACTTACATGATGATTGAAAACAGAATGGCAAAGATTATTATTGAATTATTGAATCATGGAGTTATTGAATTATTGAGGCTGGAATAGCCCTCAGAGATCATCAATTCCAGCCTAAGACCAGACACCACGACACCCAGCTAGACCATGGCACTAAGTGCCACATCCAATCTTTCCTTAAATACCACTAGGGATGGTGACTCCACCAGCTCCCTGGACAGCCCATTCCAGTGTCTAATGACCCTTTCCAGAAGGAAGTGCTTCCTAATATCCAACCTAAACCTCCTCTGGTGCAGCTTCAGGCCACATCCTCTTGTCCTGTCACTGGTTACCTGGGAGAAGAGTCCAGCCCCCAGCTGCCTACACCCTCCTGTCAGGTAGCTATAGAGAGTGATGAGGTCTCCCCTGAGTCTTCTCTTCTCCAGGCTGAACACCCCCAGCTCCCTCATCTCTCCTCATCAGACTTTCCCTCCAGTCCTTTCACCAGCCTCGTTATCTCCTCTGGACCCTCCAGCACCTCAATGTCATTCTAGAAGTGCGGGGCCCAGAACTGCCCCCAGTGCTTGAGGGTAGGCCTCACCAGTGCCAGATACAGGGGGAGAATCACATCCATAGTCCTGCTGGCCACACTATTCCTGATACAAGCCAAGATCCCATTGGTCTCCCATGCCACCTGGGCACGCTGCTGGCTCATGTGCCAACCAGACCTCCCAAATCCCTCTCATCCAGGCTGCTCTCAGCCACTCCCCCCACTCTGTAGCACTGCATGGGGGTTATTGTGGCCAAAGTGCAGGACCCTCACATCCCACCTCTGAAGCCAGGCTTAGAACTGCTGAATTTTGCTTTGATTCTCTCTCTTGATAACATCTTATTGTAAAATTCTGGATTCAGCTTTACCCATGGCAGAACTAGGGCATCATCAACTATAAGCAATTTCAGCTATTTTGTCACTGATTGATGAGAATCTTTCCAGTATCCTCAGAATTTTTTGCCAGAAGCCATCATAACTTGAACCCCAGTCAGGTTCAGACTCTTAAAACTCCATAGTTTTCAGTCTTCCAATACTCACATCTTCATGTGTGACACTGATTTTTTTATTTGTTTCAGAAATGTCTGAAAACTGGGTATTTTTAGTGTCTGAAATCTAACTTTGTGATCCTCAAGGGAAAAATAGGAATACTAGTACATTAGAGAAAGCCCTGAATACTACTCAGATTAGGTGTGGTGTACAAAGGAATGCCACTATCTGGGATTTTTATTATAAAGGAATTTCCAAAGTCTGTCACATAAAGGACAGTTCCTTAGATCTATAGTATCCTATTGATGAAGTGTGATTCACTAGTCCCTTCTGCTTTTGTGCTACAAAGCAAGTTGAGAAATATACTCTTTTTGGAGGAAAAAAAAAATACATATTCTCCTTGTCCTGGTTTGAGTTAGAACAGAACCATTTTGGGTTTTGTTTTGTTTTTTATATGCATCATATCCAGTTGAGGAATCACAAAGGCCAAACCCTCTTCTTCAAAGGCCAGCATCCAAGAAGGACTCTGTCCATTTGTCCTTTGATCCTTATCCATGTCTCCCTGAATCCAGTTCCAGAATCCAGCTCTTGTCTGACAAAGAGCCCAGGCTGGGACTCTCCCAGTGCTGCTCCACAGCATCACTGGTGACTGGGATGTCATTACCATCAGGGGCTGGGGTCCACACTGGCTTTGCACATATTTGTATCTAGTCCATGTTATTGTTATTATTATAACATTCTAAGTCTCTCTCCCTTACTCCCTTTCTCTTCCCTTTTGGGAAGGGAGAGGAGTTAACAAACAACACCTGTTAAACCTTGACACTTCTGAGACAACTTTTGTTGATGAGCACCTCTTTAGACATTCAGACCACATCAAAATGTGCTCTAATTGATTTTGATTTCTAAACAGAGCAAAGTGGCCAAAATGAGGAGAGTGTGTAAAAATACTACTCAGACTTGTCACCTCCTTGTTAAAATAATTCATTCTCCCAGACAGAATGTCTTGCCCATCTTTGTAAATACTATTTAAGAAATCATTGATAACATTTAGTAGACATATTACTATTTCTCCATCTTAGTCTGTTCCCGAGTGCCACAACATGAAATTTAGACAGCTTTGGAACAGAGACTATTGTAAACATACACAGACTGAAAATGTGGTTTCCCTGGCAACCCAAAGATCTGAGAACAACTCATTCCTTCAGGTTGCAATTCAGTTTATGAGCTTCCACATCTGCTTGCATAGGAATTGGACTCCTGGGATTACATTTCTAGAGTGGTAAGTGAGAAATTAGAGAACAATAGACATTACAGAGCTAATTTGGTGCTGTCATGAAAATGAGTCCTCTGATGTTCATTGTCATGGACCCCCCCAGAATATCTGAGGACATCAGGATTCATTCCCTGATTCAGCGGCCAACCTCTTCCCTACTTAATCTGAAGCCAAGACCTGGAAGAAAAGCAAAGTGGATGCTCTCCTGCTTTGTAGTAACCCGGGTGAATGGGCTGGTTTGTTACACACAACATCAGCTTTCTTTACTCTTAGGAGAGGACACAAGGCAGAGGAAGGAGGAAACACTGTACAGTAGATAGTGGTGGGGGAAAGCAGGCACTGCTGGTTGCCATTCCCCAGGGCAAAAGGTGCAAAACACAGTGATTTACTGTACCATTTGATTTCACTCTCAACATGAACCCAGTTGGACGTGCTCTGATAGCTTGGATCGAGGGGATTCATGGGTCAGGATACTTTGATTTCCTAATGTCTTCTCTGCAAACACCCAGTGTCTTCATTCCTTTACTATATGCAAATTCTCTGGATGCTATCACATCCAGCCTGACATCTGCAGGGAAACTCCAGGAACCAGGCTGTGATTAGCAAGCAAGCAGTGAATTAGCAAGACTTGAATTCAACACATTTTGCTCAAGCCTCAGATGCAGTTCAGCTGAACTTAACCTTAATAACAAAACCAATCATACCATTCATAACATTTGTGGGAAGCAATCTGGAATGGGTTGTGGGTTTGGTTTTCTTGCTTCCCACATCATTTAATATTCTTTCAGTAGGTAATATGAATGCAAAACTGGCTGCACTGTTGTTTCTTTTCCTACTACATAGATTCTGCTTCTGCCTGAATACCTTTCTGTTGGAGATTTCTAATGCTCAAATGCATGCTGTTCATTGTATATGTAATCAGAATTGTCCAAAGAAATTGTCTCAGGAAGACAAGTATCCCTAAAAATCATCAGGGCATGTTTCCTTTTTGGCCGGTTGGTTTTGGGTTGTTTGGGGGTTTTTTTAATCCAAATTCTAAGAGGGTTTTTCCTTTAAAAAGAGAGGCATGCTCAGACAGACTGAAAAGTTCAGACTTTCCAGAGTGAGAGATGCATTCCACCCTTAACTATCAATAACTGAATCATGTTTTAGATGAAGTTCTGCACTTAAGCCCATGACATGAGCACTTTATCTATGACCCCTCTCTCTTCTCACTCTACCTGATGGCACTTGTAGAAGTGTTTTGTCATGTGAAAAATGCAGGTAGAATCTTCCCCATAAAGCCAAGTTTTTATCCAGCTGAAGCTGAATTCCAAGTGGCCTTTCTTGCCGTGGTCATTACTGCAAATTAATTTTTGTACAATGAGAAGTATAGCTTCCTATTGTATAAGGCTGCACATCAGCACTAACAGGGCCAAGCAAAAGATGTATTTCTTCCACAACAGAACCCATATTTTGCCAATTCAAAGTACTTCACATTACACACCAAACTTCCCTGTACCTTCTGAGGATCTGAATCTCCAGGACCTGCTTCACAGCACAATGTACAAGGAAAAACTGCTAAATCCAGAAAGCTGCATTTAAACTGAAAGAAGCTTTGAGACAAACTGCAATGTCATGTTAAAAGAAACCCTGAACTTTGGAATGATTTCATAAATCTGTTCCCTTCCTATTTTCATCTAGCACCAGCTTCCTCCCAGAAGTCTTTAATCCCACACTGGATATTCCTACCAGTGTGTCACTCAGATCCTACCTTATAAAGTATAAAACCATAACTCCAGCCAAGAGCAAAAATTAACACCACTAGTTCTTATTTCCTCTCCTTGTAAATCCCATTTCTGGGCTGTACTGCCCACATATGTAGGCAAACTCAAAAGGAAGAAAAAAAGTTTTTCTTAATAGGATGCTCCTTAAAGAGCAGGATTCCTGTGATGTTGTCTCAAAACATCCTTAGAAGGAAGGACAGTTCATGTAGAACAGGCTGAGTGTGCTTTCAAAGATCACATCTAACTCAAGATGTCTACATAGGAAGAGGCACTTGTGTAAGAACAATTCTACTTTTAAAAAACACCACATTTCAATGCACAGACCTTTTCACCAAGTCTGAAATAAAGCCAGGGACAGCTACTGCTAAAAACAGATTGAGAAGAAGTGATTAGAGATTAACTTGATAAATTAATCCAAGAAAAAATGTTATTGGTACCAGAAGGAAAGAAAAAAAAAAAAAGAGTAAGATTAATAAAATTTAGATTATAAAATTCATTAAGAATTCATTCTTAGCACATTAGACAGATGGGCACCAACTGTCTGGGAAACACTGTTTGGCAGCCTTTGGATCTACACTGGGTGGTGGCTGGTAGTGTTTTGGGGACTGGGACCAACCTGCCTTAACATGTTCTTATTAACTTGCCAATAACTGAGAACATTCTTATTATTTATAGTAATTTATTTCTAATTTATTCTTTTCCTACCACTTTTATTAAGCAATCATTTTAACCATCTATGCCCACTATCCACCACCCTATGGACACAAATCTCTAACTGGAGTCAACACCTTCACAAAACTTGATAACAATCAGTTTAGAGCTCTGAAAAACTCCTATTGTCCTCACCTAGCATAAAAAAATAGAAGCTACTTGGCAAGCTTCCCTTGCACCTGCTTAGGGTTGTTTTTTTCACTGATAATTTTCAGTTTTATGCAATAGTTTTATTGCATACAATAGTTTTAGGTAAATAGCGTGAGAACTCCACAAGAGCACAAATGCATTATCAGTCCAATCTCCTAAAAAGATTTTTTAAATGCAATTTAGCCAAAACTTGTGAGAAATAAAGAGATGCTTTCAACCATTTTGTTGATTCTGCCCATGTCACAAAGTAATGCATAACATGTTGAGTAATGGGTTACAGAGCTTTCTTTTTTACATCTTTCCATTCCATTTGTTCTGTTTGCTTAGTAGCAGGAGGTTGTTACAACCTGGGCATCTGACAAACAGAAAGTGTACATAAGTACGTCCCAATCCAGAATTCCTTTTAATTATTTCAGTTGTGGTTGATAGGAGGTATCAGTCAACTGCAGTTGTCACTCCTGGGCAGAAGAGGATTTATCTGGACACAGACATCATGCCTGCCAAAGCTATGTAAGTTGTCATAATAGCCAGTATTGCTGCTGTACATTTTGGCACGTTAAGTAGATTATTTTCCTCTTTCAAAGTGTTATCTTCATCTCCTTCAATATAATTTTGGCTTGTAATTTAGGCCCAAGACATGGGATAATATTAGCAGCTCAGCTTTGGTAGACTTTCAGTCTGTTTCTTAAGAAGGGTGATGCAAGTGAACTCCAACAATTGATGTTCTAGATCTCTTGTGAAATCAGTAAGTTCTTCAACTGTCAAAGGGTTAGTATGTGACAGAAGATCTTAGTCTCCAAAACTGCCAAGTCTAGAACATTCTCATCACTGCATACAAATTTCCAAGACACACAGGGCACATGTAAGGAAGAAAATACCTATTTATTTATCTTGGAAAAGGGCAGCTCAGTCTTGTCACTTTCTCTAATGGTCTTTTTTTTGTTGGATAGCTTTTGTTGAGCTATTAGGTACCTTCCTTCTACCCTCTCTCATACCCTGTCAGAGTCTAATACACTCTGACCAGGTTCTTTTAGATATTCCATAAACAGAGGCTGTAATGTTAACATCAAATGTGCTTGTCTGAAGAAAGGAGATTGTAACTTTTGCTTTAGCAGAATGATACAAGATCTACTGAAACCACCTTACAGTGCTCACACCCAGCATCAAACCCTGAGCTTCATGGGCACAGACTCCTTGCCCATCTCCTCTGAGCCTTCTTCCACTGAAGGGGTTAACTCAGGGAGTCCCATTCTACCCCCAGGGTTCACACACATGATTCTTGTACCTCCTCCCTAGCACAGGAGAGATCTGGAGGGGCTGGAAAGTGAAGAGCCACAAGGATGAACAGAGTCTGGAGCAGCTCCTGTGAGGACAGACTGAGAGAGTTGAGGGTGTTCAGCCTGGAGAAGAGAAGGCTCCAGGGAGACCACCTTGTGGCTCCCAGGATCTGAAGGAGCTCCAGGAAAGCTGGGGAGGGACTTTTGAGGCTGTGGGGCAGTGCCAGGACTGGAGGGGATGGATCCAAACTAGAGCTGGGTGGATTCAGATCAGCCATGAGGAAGAATTTCCTCATGGAGGAGAGTGGGGGCAGCCCCATCCTTGGCAGTTTCTCAGGCCAGGCTGGATGGGGCTCTGAGCAACCAGCTCTAGTGGGAGGTGTCCCTGCCATGGCAGGGGGTTGGAGCTGGAGCAGCTTTAAGGTCCCTTCCGACCCTGATCATTCTATGATCTTATGATTAGTAGAGGCTTTTTCCTTTTGCTAAATGTGATGTTGACAGTGTGAATGACAGAAACATCTGCTTGTTCACTGTATTATACTACTATTTCTTTGCTGTTCAAAGGCTGTAGCTTGGCAGCAGGAGGGAAGCTGCCTGTTGGCTTTGCTCTGGCTGCTGTGCTTGACTGGACTTAAAGCAGGAGGAGATGGTAACCTGCTGGAGATCACACAGGTAACTGCAAGGGGTTGTGTCAGAACAGACTGAGGGAGGGAAGACAGGTGCTGTCTACCAACTAGGCAGGGCAGGTAGCTCTGGGAAAGGCTTCTAGCATGCATACAGATTTGCAGAGCTGCTGTAGCCTTCCCTCCAGTGGAGCCCATATTCTTACCTCAGGATACAAGAATCTACCCATTGTCTTCCACAGACAGAGTTTGCCAAGTTGCTAAAGCTAAAGCACAGGCACCTAGTCCTTCCCTTTCCATTCTCAGTTCTAGGATCTTTGCCCTAGCAGCACACTGGGGCACTCATTCCACCAGTCCTTGTGCCTCCTGTGCCCAGCTGTAACACTTTTTACTTCAAGCTCTACACACACCATTTTCTCTTTTTGGAAGCTTCCATGCTCTGGATGGCATTTTGCTTTACAGCTTCAGGAAAAGACACAGAGCATGTCTAGCAACTCGCAATTCCTTTATGCATTGCTGGCTCCTTCTAGCCAAAAAAAAAAGGTATTGCTCATGATTCAGCTCTTTAAGCACCGCAAGTCAGGAAAAATCACATCATGCACAGAAAAACAGTCTTTGGCATTGTATTTTACTCTAAATACCGTGTCTGAAATCCAAGGATAAATAACTTTTACATTCTTTTACACATATTCTGAGAGTGATATTTATTCACCTGCTGTGTTCACAAGTCCTACAGACTCAAAGCAGCTTTGATTATGCATGTTAGCTGATGAATGTAATGGATAGCTTTTGGAACAGAAACCACACACTTCCATACTCTAATGCACCTTTTTTTTTTTTTTTTTGATGAAACGTATGGTAAATGTAAAGATTGCTACACTATTTCTAGTTTTAACCACCTGGCCAAATGGTCACTGTCAGAGCTATTAATCAAGGTAGAATGAACTACACTGTATAATTACACAAGGGGCAGTACAGGGGAAATTTTTGCTTGATTGTTATTTTTGCTTCAAATTCAGCAAGTGCCAAGCACTCAGCACGTATCACTGTCTAATTAAGTGATTGGAGGGGCTTGGGAATACCCCCATCCCTAGGGAAAGGGCATCAGAAAACCAACTGGTGCCTTTTGTGGTCCATCACTATGAATACTGCTTTGATTGCATCCCTCTCAGAACAAGGCACATTCCAAGAGGAACTAAAGAGTTTTGCAGTGAAACAAAGGGAAGAGGTGTTTCACAAAACCACAGGCTGTAAGTGCCACCTGATGAGGCAGGAAAGGGACTACAAGATTCAGTCGAGCTGCATACAACCCTGAAAACAAAAGAAGAATATGAAGAACATGCTTTTTTTGTTTCCCACCCCTGATTTTCATCAAGCTCAGTCTGCACAAAAGCTTCAGCAGTTGCAGATCAGTTCTAAAATGACAAGAATGCCACATACAGTGGCAGGAAAAAACCCCCCATCCACTAACACCTGGAACCTCAAATACCTGGTTCAAAGCAGCCCAACAGAGGCAACCTCCCCAAAGGCCAGACAGTAAAACTGGAAGGCAAAAATGAAAACATTCTCACATAAAAGTGTGAGAAAAATACAGCTGCATTTTGCTGCTATCCCTAATAAAGGCTGTGAATTCCTGCATGTACATACTCTAAAATGTGCTGCAGTAATAAAGGATAACTTGACAGGCCCAACAGTAAATAAATGAAAAGCAGGAGGTTAGTGGAACAATTTGAAGAACTTTGTTGTCGCACAGTTCTTCAAGGATTATTTCAGAAAAATTTACCTGGTCCCTCGTGGATACTGTGAGTGAACTTGTCAAGTTTAAGTCACTGAAAGAGTCTTTTCTTCCATTTCAGTGGTGAGATACAAAAGCCATTTAGTGATACTAATATAAATGTTTCTGTTCCACATCTCACAACTGGCCTCAAAAAAGTTTCAGAAATAAAACACAGAAAGGGTTTTTATTTGC
>JAOEGS010000237.1:0-12546 GCA_025447755.1 Corythornis vintsioides
TTTTTAAAGATACGGCGACCACCCAACTCTCCCCCCCTTCAAACCCCCTTTCCCCCCCCCCCCCTCTTCCGGTCCCAGACCCCCCCCCCCCCCCCGCCCCCAGGTCAGTTTGCAGTGCTGTCAATGTGCTCACCGCTCACCCTTTGCTTTCCTCACCAAAGCCACCCCTGTCAGTTCCCCGCGGGCTCCCTTGGCCGCCGCTGGCTGCGCCCGTCTCCGCACGCCAGTCCGCAGCGCCCCGCTGTAGGCAGCGAAGGAATTGGCAGGTTGAGTTCTTTTCTTTTCCAGTAGTGGTGAATCTGTCCAACGTCTTCTGCAGAGAATGGGCCCCCCCCTTTCTATTCCCCCCCCCCCCCCGCCCCCGTTTTCCAAGTTTTTTTAAGAAAGGCGCTGTTCATTATGCAAAATCAATTATTTTAAGAATGGCTATTGTAAATATCTCTGTGAATATTTTAGTATTGTCTTTGATAATATTCAGCATTTTCATGATCTGGTTATACTTTTGCTGGTGTTTTTAAATACCTTGTCTGAAGAAAAATATCGGTCCTTTTTTTAAAAAAAAACACAAAAAAGAAAATGGAGGGTTCTTTAACAGAGTAGGGGAGTTGGTTGGTTTTTTGTTGTTGGTTTGCTTTGGTTTTTTCCCCCCCGTTTTGATAAATTAGCCCAAATTTCCTATCCATTTACTGATGCATCAGATGGGTACCTGGACAATCAGGGCCCGGCTCTGTCATGGAAATGTGCCCAGGGCAAAGCCCCTTTGGCTGCTCATGGCAGAGGTGGTTGGCCCCGGGTGAGCAGGGCACAGGGAGCAGCTCTCTGAGCAGGGGAAGGGCACCATCTGCCTGCCACTCCACTGATGCACCAGGCTCTGATGCTGGGGCACTGGAAGGCGTGGAGATGCTGGTGGGTGGGGGAGGAGAAGAGTGCAGTCGGTTTTATTCTGCTTAGAAGTGTCTTTTTGCTTACGTAGGCTTGACAGGCTGTAGAGGATCTCTGCAGCACCTGCAGGATCCCTTGGTGTCATCCGTGGTGATGTGGCTGTGCTGCTGTGACACAGTGTAGGACAGAGCCTTCCTCCTCTCCAGATGCGTTCTGGAGCCATTTTCACTCTAGTCCTTCCCCCGTGGTTGTGCTGCATTGTCCCTATCGCTATCAAAGTCATTTCCAGGGGTGGCTCTGGTGATAAACTGACTTCATGCCCTTAGAGTGTGGGGGTGTTGGGGTGGAGGGAGGGGGAGTTTCTGAAGCCATAGGTTTGGGAATAAAGATTTCTCCCTCCTGGTTCAAACTGGCTGCTCAGAGGTTTTTAATTGGTTCTGTTAAATGTTCCACCCTCCACTGATTCCTGAGCAGCTAAGCTAGCCACATGAAACTGTTTCTCTTTTAAACACAACATTAGTATTTAAACCAGGTATGTTAAGGAATGACCTTTTACTAACTGGTAGCATTCGAAACGGATCGTTGAAAAGTACCTGCTGGGAAGCAGAAAGGGAAACCCCCAAGCCCATGGATGTTAGCAGGGTGTTTGGAGCAGTGTCTGCATCTGCTTTGTGCAGCAGTGGGGAATTCGAGTGGGCAGCTGACATGTGGAACCCTACAGAAACCTTTGGCTTCCAAGCAGAAATGTAGAGAGCAAGCAGGATTTTTACCCATCACCCAAAGGCTGGACATTGGAGGCAGTTGTAAAACTGACCTGTCAGCTACAATCAGGTGCTGTATAGTGAGTCAGGATGAAAAAGCTTCAAAATGAAAAATTTGCTATTTTTTTATCTGTTCACTGCCATCATAAAGTTTAGAGAAGAAAAAAAAACCTAGCAGATAGGGTAATCACAGGCATTTCTTTAAAGCTTAATTACGATATGAAATTCCAGTAGTCTTTTTTTTTGTTTTTTTTTTGTTTGTTTGTTGGTTTGTTTCCTTTTTACTCGTTTTCCCTATGGAAGTTCATCTGGGAAAGAACCCACAGAGATCTACAGTTCTGCTGCCAGGACACGATGCTAGGACTGAGAGCTACACACCAACGCCTGCAGCGGAGACTCAAGGGACAGCTGTACATATGTAAATGACAAATAGAGACATGTTAACAGAAACGCATTCGTTTTCCTTGGAATGTGCATTGGGTTTATTTCGCAGGAAAAAAACACACAAAAAAAAATCCACAAAAAAAAAAAAAATCAAGCTTGAAGCTCCATCTGATGTGGGAAATGAATCCTGTTTGTTAGCGTTCGTGGAGTCTCAGCATTCGTTCCACTTCCACCTCTGTAATATACTCTGATCCTTTTGTTTTGTTTTGTTTTCTCTACATGTAATATTTAGCTGACGTGTACTAGTCGATCACCTGTGTATTTTTAGGGTGCTACAGAAATAATGAAGAAAGATAAGGGGATTAAAAACAAAAAATTTAAAAAAAAAAAGGGTAACCAAATTGATTCTTTGTACAATTTTTGATATCACGATCAGAGGAGAATTAAAAAAGTACAATCTGAACTGAAACACAACAAATGGCCATTGTCTTTGTTTGTACATTGTATGTACAGTACAATGCAATCATTTCATACTTTAAACTGGTCAGAAAAAATACTTGTGATTTTTAGTCTTGCAAAACTGTATGTAGTTAGATGATGTGACAACCTAATATTTATCTAATAAATATGTATTCAGATGAAACCTGTATATTAGGTGTTCATGTGGTTATTTTGTATTTAAAGATCAAATTATTTGACTATTGCTAGACATTTATATACTCTGTTGTAACACTGAAGTATTCTCATTTGCTCATGTTAAATTTTTTTTTTTTTTTTCCTAAATAAATCTGCAAAATTAAGGTCTGGCTAATTGGCAGCTGCTTTGTAAATTGAGGGTTTCTTTCTGGAACAACCAGCTTCCCCTTTGGCCTCGCTGGGTGGTGTAGAGGGGGGAGCTGTGGTGCAGGACCTGCCTTTCCAGCAGGAAGGGGGGCTAATCCCTGGGAGAGGTGTGGGGTACAAGGTGCTGGGTGCACTGACAGGCCTGGGATGGCAGAGTGAAGTCTAAGAACTCATGAACAGAGAATTGCTGAGTGTCCCTGTGTCTCTGTGTCTCACAGTCCAAACTCACCTTGGAAATCCCTTCAGGTGCACAGGAATGAGCAAGGCTGGCAGAACAGGTGAGTATCTGTACAGGTGTGGGATGGAGATGCAGCAGTTACTCCACAGCTCCACAAGGACACAAGTCCTTAGTGTTGATTGAGATACACACAAGTGCATTCTATATAATAATATATACATTATCTATATTAGAATATGTATGTTATATGTGTATATATATTATATACAGAGAATTAGATGTTAAGTTCTGGACTGGAGAATTCTTTTTTCCAAAGTGATTTATTTGTGACTCTCAGCCTTCCTTGCTGGCACTGCCCATTTGCAGTGGGCTTGTAGGAGAACACAGACTGAGTTACAGTGCACTCAGTGGAGGAACAAGCAAACAGAAAGTACCCATTCCAGCCATGATTAATGACCAACTTGTTTTTGCTCTTCTGCTTTCCTGGGAGCTCCCAAGAAACATCCCCAGGACATTGTGCAAACCTGCTTGGGCACTGTAGAGCTGGAGGAGAGGATGAAGGGCTCGAGTGATGTCTTCAGGCTTGCTCTGAAACAGTTCTTGTCCCAGATGTCACCTGAGGAGCCCAGCACAGGTATGATGTGTCTGTCCAGTTCATGCTGGTGTCTCCAGTCCAATCCTGCCAGGGTGTTGTCCAGTTCCCACCTGGTAAGCTATGGTCTCATTTGTTATCCTTCTTTTCTCTATTTCAAATTATTCCTTTTTATTTTTACATCTGTGTAAGAATTTTTGTGCCCATTTGCCTTTTATTTTGTATGGATATTTAACCAAGCCCCACTTCCCTCTTACCTGCCTAAATTCTAGGTGTGCACAAATCTTCCTGGATGGTGAATGATTGCCTTTCTTTTTCCCATTGGGAGTCAGCAGCAGCATGTCACCTTGTGAGTGTTTTCCAGGTTGTGTGTCACTGGAATCCTAAGGGCTGTGTGTGGAGTGTTACCCTCACCTCTGCCATTGTGCCAGTGCACTAGTCAGCATTTTCTGATGGATCCAGTCACTCTTCTCTAGAAACCCCAGTATCCACCACTGCAAACACACTGGTTTCTCTACACTTTTGTCTTTTCTTTGACATTCTAAGAGTTTGGGAATTGTCTGTTCTGGTTTTCCCCGAGTTTTGACCAATTCTATTTGTAATTGGATCTTGCAGTCTGCACTTTACTGTCTGTCCTCACTCATTCTGTGATGTTGGGTTAATTTGGGTTGTGTTGGAACACTCAGTTTCATTGGTCACCTTGTTCAGACATCAACACTTGATCGTTGTGAATGTGGAGCCAGGCTGCTCATGTTAATAAACTTGGACTAGTCAAATACTAGAAAAAGCAAAATATTTTTAAAATATTCAGACTGCTGTGGGGGTTCTGTTGCTTTGCTTTGTTTTCTCCATTTGCTCTGCTGTTGAAATACCCCACCCTTCATGAAGTGCTGCAGTTGAAGTTTGATTGGGGTTTAATGTGTCTTGAAATCGATTCACATTTTCAGCACCTATTGAATGTTTCAAATTGAGAATCAATGCTCATTTTTTCCTTGTTCATTGCTTCCCTGTCTCTCAGAGTGTACATCTTGTACGTTTTTAAGACTTGCAAAATCAGTGAATAAAATGACTTCCCTGTCTGCTCAGCTGTCCTAGTGCCAGGTGAGAATACCCCCTTCATAAGCTCTGCAGAACATGTTGCTTCACAAGAAATCTAATTGGCCAGCAGTTTTCCTTTCTAAATTACATATGGTGTTCCCTCTGGGAAGAAGCATTGCTTTCACATTGCCACCATCAAACCCATGGCAAAAATGTGCAGGAGTGACACTGAGACAATCAGAAGTGAAGGAAACAGACTCCTGCCTCCTCTGGATGCTCGTAGAAATCCTCACCCTGAGCTTTTTAGTATTTCACCAAGCATTTAATGATCAGAAAATGATGTTCTTCAGTTGTCAGTGTGACACGTTCATTGGCATCTGACAGGTCGTTAGCTGAGTTGGTGGACAGTGTGTGTTCAGATAGTGTCACATGCAGTGATGTCATGCAGGTGTGTCATGGTGTCCCATGCCAGCTCAGGCAGCAGTGGTGGTTCATGCTGATGGCAGGCAGTCCTTTCTGCAGTGAAACTGCACAAAAAAAGCAGCCAGGAACCTCAGACCTTGAGTATTTGTGAGGCTGGTTCCAGCAGAATCGTCCAGTAGAAAAACTGGTGGAAGTTTTTTGTCTTGTTACATCTGTGAAGCTTTTAATTTCTGGGTGATTCTTGTTCAAACTGATGCTCTCTGATTATTTGTAGCTTTCAACTCCTGTTGTGAAGCTGTGTAACTAAAAAACCATCTCGTAACTATGATTACTGTTCAACTAGTTCAGTGCAGACACAGTAATTCCTCTTGTACAAGGTACAGAGGCAGCTGTTGCCTCAGAGAGTCACCATTCAGATTTACACACAAGACCAATTCAAGGAAAACCCAAGGCTGCCAATTAAAGCAGAGCTCTTGAGAAACAGTATAGGGAGGAAAGGTCATGAAGACATGACAATGTAAGGGAAAAAATTGTGTAGAAAGCTGCTAATTATTAGGGTAAAGGATCAGAGAAGGGAATGAATTGAACCAAAGAGGCATGAAAAAAATAATTCAAACATATCACGAGCTATAGCAGGGATGAATGAAGAAAATCCAGTTGGGAATCTGGGGTGCTGATGGTGACATGGGACCTGGGTCCCATAGATGGCCCCATGCCTCTGTGAACACCTCAACCACTGAGTGTACTTGATTGCAATGCAAGTAGAATTAAGTCTTAAAATGCACCTCTACCCAGAATGTTGCATTATCACCCTGTCAGTCTTCAAATGCTAAATGTGTGCTCTTCTTCCCCCCTTCTTTCACCTGGCTGCATTCTCTGGTGCTCCTGACAGTGATTCTAGAGGTGTTGGTGCTCCCCTGGGTTTAGTTTTACCAGCTCTGAGTTCATTGCATGGCAGAAAGGAGCCCTGGTGAGCCCCACACACCAACCATCTTTGCTGGGCACCTCGAAGTTTTGTGAGTGCTCTGGCAGGGGGGTGGGTGAACAGCTGCATTTTTCTGGTGGCCTAAAAACATGCCTTGGAACAGTCCTACCTGCCATGCCAGGCTGCTGGGGGCTACCCAGAGATATCCATGGAGCAGCTGGAGTGGTGTACAGACACTCTGCTGGGAAGCTGCAGGCAGCTGCCCTGGGCTCCCTGTGTAAGCTGCCACACTAGGGTGAGTTTCCATACATTATGCAAGGAGGCTGAGTAATGGATTCCAAGCAAGCAATGTCACTCAGCTTCTGCAATGCAAATGCTACTCATGGCTGTGAAGAGCATGAGTGGATGGAGTTTTTTCTTGTATGACTGTTTGTAGGTAATTAGTATGAAGTCATGTGGGGAAAACTCCTACTTTACGTACAGCGTGTGCTGGAGAGAAGGTTCCTGTTGTGAGCTGGGTTACTACAAGTTCCTAAGAGGAAACCTGAAGTGGGGGAAATAGTTATTAGCTTTTTATTTTTTTTAGTCTCTAAATGTGCCTGTGTGCCTATTCTGTGCCCTTTGAGCTCTTGTATGATTTAATTTCACACTGAAATCACTTATTATAATGGAAAGGTCTTTCACCATCTGCCTCACTCTAGTCCCCATCCATAAATAAATGCATCTCACAGAGATCACAGAAATCCTTTCCAGGTCTCATCTTCCAGCTTAGCCAAAACCTTGAAGGAAAAAAAATTACACTCTGCATTTTGAAGTGCAGCACATCCAGACTCTGCAGGTGGAGGCTGGAAATTCCCACTGCAAATTCCTGCTCTCCCCACTTAAAGTCAAGCTGAGTTGCTGTACGACCCCTCCCTCTGGGAACAGTCAGATCAGCAGAGTCCTTGGGATAACCAGGTCTCAGATGTGCAAGAGTTCCATGGGAATACCATGGGAATTCCTTATATAGCAGTACCAAGTGATGTTGGTGTGAAACTCACCTAGATTGCTGCAGTTATTTGAGTTTCCCTTGCATGGTCTAAGCACACAGTCCCGAGAAGAGGTATCACAGACAGGTCCAGTGACAGGAAAACAGAAACAAAACATTGCTCCATACCAAAGTCACATCCAGCTTGGAAGCAGTAGAGGTTGAAAGTGTACTGGTATATAACACACTTCTCCCCTGTTTTCACTCTTCCTTAGGCATTCCTTTGGGACAGGACAGTCCTCTGGCATGGCCGAATATGGTTCTGCAGTTAACAAAGCATGGCACGTGCTACAGCCACCCCTGCCACTCTGCCAGCTGCTGAATTGCTGTCTCAGAACTCTGGAGAAATCCATCCCTGATGTCCTTCCACTTAATGGGCACGAAGTGTGGGTCTCTCTGGACTGTGTCCTCGTGGAGGATTTGTCATCTGCAGCCGTATGTTGTAGTTCTGCCATGAACTTGGTGGTGAGGGCAATGCCTTGATTGACATCTTTCTGACAGTTCAGTGCACGAAGTCACTTTTAGCTGCTTGGCAACAAAGAACTTAGGTGGGATTGAAAGTTTTCCTTGTGTGGGGGTTGTCTTTGTGTGATTCTGTCACGCTGTATACACTGTTGTGTTACTCTGACCTTCATTAGAATAACTTACAATACAAGGAATGTGAAAATGACAGGAGCAGGACTGCTGGAATCACCCTTGGTTATGGTTTTTGTTTGGGTTTCTTTCTGAAGAATCACTTTAGGAACTATTTTTTTATAGGGCTATCATTTTTAACAAGGGTAGCCTGCAGCACTATAGAGAAATTCTGTTTAGTTTTGGCAATTGACTGCCTTAAAATTATCTATATAAATCCGTGCGTCCTTTTTAGAAATGCCTGGACAGAAATTCTGCTTCTGACTGGGAAGCTGAACACACAGAGCAAGCAGACAGAGCATCACTTATGGGTCAGGTTCATTTTGCAGACTCAGTGGTCCAGTTGTGTCCAGCTTGGTAACTGGAAGGTTTCTCATAAGTTAAACTTTATCAGGTGTCCTGGGTGTCCTTTTCTTCAGGTGTACTGGGGCAGAACACTGTAGATGTAGTGCACTTGCATGGGCTTGCTGAACTTCTTTCCCTGTTTCCAAATGAAGAAAACCAACCCAGAAGGTCTCTGATACCAGTGGGCTCGCTTTAGTGATAGGGCTGCTGTGTATGCAGATTGCAAAATAGCCCAACAGGAATACTTTTGTTTGTCAACAGCATCTACTGGCTTGTGGGAGGAGTTGTTTTCCTGCTGGTGTGGTAATGGAAGAGCTTTCTTTGACCTCACCGACCAGGATGAAACCAAATTTTAAGTAGTAAAGGACTTGGAAAACTTTCACAAGCCCTTATCTATGGGATGACTGCAGAGGGAATTCAAAAGCATGTCTGAATAGGACTAAAATATGTGCTGTTCTGGTCTAAAATGATAAATGTTGCTATTTTCATCTAAAACGTGAACAATATTTCCCTTTATAAACTGTATAATACAAAGTGCCTGGGGCTGGCAGCCCGGCCTTCCCACCATGGTGCCCCTCTGGGTCCCGCGGGAGAGGCCCAGAGGCGTCGGGCGGACCGAGCAAAAGGCTCTGGGGAAACGTGAAAAAAACCAACACACGAACACCGATCCCGCCACACAAAAAAGGTCTCGGCACCCCTGCGAGTCACTGCGCGGTGCCAGGCGGCGGGAGGACGGAGCGGGCCCCGCGGGGCAGCCGCGGGCTGTTGTGAGGGGAAGGCTCCAAACCCCCCCCCCGCCCGCTCCACCCCGGGCGCTTCTTCCCGCGCTGCCCTAGGGCGCCCCCGCCGCCATCTTGCGCCGCGCGCCGCCGCCGCCGGGGGGCGCTGTGTCCGGAGCCCATAAAAGGCCGCGCGGCCGCGTGTCTGTCTACGCCTGTCCGTCTGTCTGTCTGCTCGGCCGTCTGTCTGTCTACGCCTGTCCTTCTGTCTGGCTGCTCGGCCGTCTGGCTGCTCGTCTGTCTGGCCGTCTGTCTGTCTGTCCGCGGCATGCTGGCGCTCAGCGCCGCCCGCCGCCTGCTTCACCCGCCCGGGGAGCTGCTGCTGCTGCTGCCGCCGCCGCCGGGGCTCTCCTGCCTGCGGGCCGCCGCTTCCCGCTCGTACTGCGCGGCCGAGGCGGGCGCGCCGAACCCGCTGGTCTACCTGGACGTGGGCGCCGACAACCAGCCGCTGGGACGCGTCGTGCTGGAGGTAAGGCCGGCCGCGCTGCCGGCAGCTCCCCCAGCAGCTGACCCAGCGGCGGGGTCCGGGCACGGCGGTCGCTGAGCGGCAAGGTCAGGGCAGGGCAGGCCCTCTATCAGAGGGTCCTCGGCGGGAGCGCGGCAATGCGTTCCTTCCCTCCTAGGTGGGTGGGGAGCGGGGCACCCGGCCCGGGTTAGCGGCAGCGAGGCTCGCCGCTGTCGCGGGGAGGGAGAGAGTCAACCCCGAGAGCCGCCCGCTTGGGCCCGGGGCCGCTGGGCCACGCTGTGGCGGTAGCCTCGGCTGAAGGGCTGAAGCGAGAATAAAGCGTCTCCTGAAGCGTGTCGCTGACGCAGAGCAGTGCCAAAGCTCCCGAAGCCCCAGCGTGGCTCGGCTGGACCCTCACCTGGCTGCCCAGCAGCCGGGCATGGCATCTCCTGGGACAGAACGCCCACAGAGTAAGAGTAACATCTGGGTAAGAATAAGAAATGACACCAGTACAGACTGGGAGGTGATCTGCTGGAAAGCAGCCTCGTGGAGAGGGGCTTGGGAGTCCTGGTGGACAAGTTGTCCGTGGAGCAGCAATGTGTGGCCAGGAAGGCCAGTGGTATCCTGGGGGGCATCAGGAGGAGCATGTCCAGCAGATCGAGGGAGGTTCTCCTCTATTCTGCACTGGCGAGACCTCACCTGGAGTATTGTGTCCAGTTCTGGGCTCCCCAGTTCAGGGGAGTCCAATGGAGGCTACAAGGATGCTGAAGGGACTGGAACACGTGTCTTGTGAGGAGAGGCTGAGACACCTGGGGCTCTTTAGTCTGGAGAAGACTGAAAGGGGACTTGATAAACGTTTATAAATATGAGGGCTAAGTGTTAAGAGAGTGAGAGTCTCTTCTCCCTTATGCCCTATGACAGGACAAGGGGGAATGGTCACAAGCTAGAACACAAGAGGTTCTGCCTTAACATGAGGAAGAACTTCTTTCCAGTGAGGGTGCCAGAGCCTGGCAGGGGCTGCCCAGGGGGTTGTGGAGTCTCCTGCTCTGGAGATTTTCAAGACTGGCCTGGATGTGTTCCTCTGGGACCTGGGTTAGATGATGATCCTGCCTGGCAAGGGGTGTTGAACCTGATGATTTCCAAGGTCCCTTTCAACCCCTGATACTGTGATAGAGGTCTTCAGCCCCTCTTACAGCTTCCTCTTGTGCTTTCCTTGTGTTTTGTTTTGTTCCCTGGGTGCTTATTTGGCTTTTTTTGAGGCACTGCTTCTTTGAGCTTCCTGATTTAACCTGCATTGCGAGGCTTGGGCAGCTCTGTTGGAACTGGCAGCTAGCAGCCAAATTTGCCTGGAAAATTCAGTCTCTGGAATACTGGGCTGCTCAAGGCAGGAGCAGGAAAACTGCAGTGCACTCTGCCCTTACAAAAGCACCCAGGCTGGAATTGTGGTGAGCCACTTCCATCAGGGCTGCCACGTGTCTCCTGCTGTGTGCCAACACTGGGTGCTGCAGAGGGAATGCTGCTCTTCCAAGTGCTGCCTGCTCAGGAGAATTCCTGTGGCCTTCTGCCTCCAGCACCAACCTCGGGTCTCTGTCCTTAGACTGTTTTAAATGGAGCTCATCAGGGTTCTCTCACAGAGGATTTCCCTTAAGGCCAGAGCTCCAATCATTTTTCTTCACTGAAAGTGCCAGCATGTTAATTAAGTGGACACTACCAACTCTCATGCTCTCAGGAGGTCACATCTGAGGGAGTCATAGATAAAAATCCTGCTGTGCAAGTTCCTTACTCATCACAGAGATTTATCATACTGTTTTTAAGATGACTAAAAACATGCATGCTAATTAAAATCAGAACAACAAATCAGGTAACAAATGTGTGGGGTCAAAACATTTCTGCTCTTCTTTTTCCTTTGCCTTTTCTCCAGATTTCAATGGATGGCTCCTAAGCTTTGGAGACTTTTATCTCTCCAGTTGTATCCCAGCTGGCTTTGATGCTTGGGTCCTGTTGTAAAGTTTCTTCTTAGCTAAAATGAGCAATAAAATTATCTGTGTTAATGAAATCATAGACCCTGCTCAAGTTGCTCTTCATTAGCTAGCCAAAAGTTGCATTGAGGGGATGTTTTTAATTACTAGCCAAATGCTTGGAAAGTCTTCAGATGTTACTAGAATTTTGGGTGGCTTGTGATTTCAGATAGCTCATCCCCTTGGGAAGAGGGTTCCTGCCTCCCATGTAGAAGTGTTGCTTGTACCTGTGAAAAAGCTGACTTACTGAATTGTTTCTTTTTGCTTTAACAGCTGAAAGCTGATGTGGTTCCAAAGACAGCAGGTAAGGCAGGATCTCCAGATTCTCATGCTTAGTATTTGGATTGTGAACAAGAATGTTCTTTTACCTTTTGGGAATTATTTCCTTGTTCCATCCCCTTCTGTTAGAGAAAAATGAGGCAGCCTTTGTCAGAAGATTGTTAGTGAGCAGTTACAGCTTCTTGCTCCACATAGTGTCATGTTGTAATTTGCACCAAGACAGCATGGTCCACATGTTGGGTTATCAGTGGTGAATAAATATGTTTAAAAACATGCTAGTATTCCCTCAGATTGAACCCCAAACCAAATGGAACATAAAGGGAAGGAATGGTGACTTGGAACTTGCAGAGAGCATAAAGGGTTTTGTTTTCCTTGTCATAACTGATGATGCACTCTGGTTAGTGTTTTTGTTTTGTCAGGTGCTTCCTTCCTCATCTGCTTACTTAGTGGTTCTGAAAAACTTGTGTTTTCTTGCAGTTCCCAGTAGATGAAACCCTTAAAAGACAAACAAACATCATCTTCACAAATGCCTTGGAGAACAAAGGCATACAAGTCACAAAATGAAGCCTTTGACTCCACAGTGGTGGCTTTGGGGAGGTGGGGGCAGAGGTAACAGCAAAATACAAGGGAGATGAGATGAATAAGGGTTGTATTTGTACCCTGCTCTGAGGGTAACCAAGTTTTCTTTCCTTAGCTTGATAATAGGTTCTTTAAGGGATGGAAACAACTAATAAACCAGTAAGACCTTAAAGGTGCTGTAATATCTTTAAGTGTAGCAACTCAGGACATAGTTAACCTGGTTGTGTTTGTTTTGTATTGCATAAGGCAATATAATACTTCTGCTTTGTTTTCACAGAAAACTTCAGAGCTCTTTGTACTGGTGAGAAAGGATTTGGGTATAAAGGATCCACTTTTCACAGAGTGATTCCTTCGTTTATGTGCCAGGTAATGTTGGTTTTATACTTTTGCTGTTAAATTTATTTGCATGTTATGT
>JAOEGS010000238.1:0-12171 GCA_025447755.1 Corythornis vintsioides
ACATGAGGTGTTATCTCTGCTAGAAGCAGAAACTGCCTGCAAAACATGCCTCTAACTTTAGAAAGTGCAGTTAGTTAAAAACTTAAGCTGTAAAGTAAAATCACTGAACAGAATTTGCCTGCTTTTCACACAAACCAGGACATAGTGAAATGTACCAAACAATGCTAATGAAACAAATCAGATCAATAATTTATCCATGTCTTTTGGCATAGGACTTATTGATGTATGTTTTTTCTTATCAGCAAATATTTGAAGCCACTTCCCTGTTTGTTGAACACAAACTATAGGATGGATATAATTATATGGTGATATCAGGCCTGGAAATCTACTACTGATATCTATCCCTCAACATTAGAACAGGTCTGGTTTTGATGAAACACTGGATTGCTTCATCTGAACATGAGGCCTTGAAATTCCTATCTGAAAATGCCCTCTGTGTTATTTTCATCTAATTTAAACACTTGAAAACCTTTATTAAATCTAAATATATGGAGCCCTGGTCCTCCTATTTTGTTGATTCACTGAAACCCATCTCTTTAGGCAGAGTGAATGAATCAAACAGCTGCTTGGTGCTGTTCTTACTGTGGACCAGGTGGCCCATACCAGGCCCCTGAGGCTCTTGGGAATGTCATAAAGATGTGGATAGGATAAAGAAAGGTATGTCTTTCTATACTGTTTTCCACTCATTAGGATTGACATAGCTTTAGATTAAGGAAATAATAGAACAAGGTGCCATGATTATTTATTTACTTAATGGAAGTTACTCATAGTTTGGTTTTGTTTCTCACAGGAAAACCATTTTCTCTTTCTTATAGGAAAGTGTGAAATAGGTTTCAAATAGCTACAAAGCAGGAATTCTAAATCTAAAATGCAAAGTAAATATCTGATTAAAATGAGTTCAGACTTGTGTAAGATATGTGTAAATCAAGGTAGCCCTTGAGCAACTATAACCTATATGAAAATTATCTGGGTTTCACTGTTATCTGTAAGTTCCTGTTGCATAGCAACATTACACATAATGCTGATTCTGTTTTTTTCTTAAAAGTGCAGAAGTAAATAATGCACAATTATAGGTGTTCTACAATGTTATGTTTTATGAATTATTGAATTGATCTTTTTCCTTTGCTGTGTCACAGATTAATTCCAGCAGCATAATCAAAAGTATGTAATCTCTAAGAGATTCTGTATATATAGTTATGAATTTAATATCTCAGGCCTTAGAATTCTGCCAATATCTATAGAGAACAACTTTGATTTTTGGTGGGATAAAATAGACTGATTACCATAATCATAACTTTATACAACTCAGGGTTTTCAATGTATAGAAAGACACTATATTCTACATTTTCTTTTGCTCCATTTTGAAAGAGAAACATGACAAAAATGTCATGAAATGCTCATTCTGGAAAACTTTTTATTCAGGAAAGATTAACAAATGGTGTTCTGAAAACAAAACATGCTCTATAGCACTGAGCAGATGCTGTTTGTTAATAACAGTTGTGGAAATCACAAACATGCCAGTTTTAATCACCACCTGTGAAACTCCAGATATGCATGATTGGGATGGGTCTGGGAAACTATTCTGTGTCTATGAATTTGTATTTTTTGGTGAAAATGTACAGATCTATAGACTACACTTAAGATTCTAGATTAAAAAAAATACATTTTTGCATGTTTATGAAACTTAATTTCACTTGATTAAAAAAATAATTCCATGAACTCTACAAAATATGTCAGATCCTTCTCTCAAACCTGTGACTATATATTCTTGATCTACATGTAATAGTGTCACTGAAAATATCACTCAATAGATTTTTCTTAGGACCTTACCTGGGACAAAGTCTAAAATCACAAGGAATTTAAATATATTCCCTCTACAAAGACCATTTCAAGCACCTCATTAATCTTATAGAAGAGGATACCTAGAGAATAGGATTTCCTATGGAATTTTCTATTCAATATTATTTCATATTGCTTTTTGCAGGCTGTTATGCAAATAGACACTAAGTATAAAACACATATAAAAATGCATTTGCATGTGTGTATGCATTTATAACATATATCTGCAATGGATTTAATATCAAACATATTTCACACATCTTTATTGTAACTGTAGAATATCTGAGCAACAGAAAGGTAAAAAACCCCTATACATTTTTTACTGACATCTCACATTTCATTGACACAGTTTATTTTCCAAACAACCATTTGAATGCACTAGTTATTTCAAGGGATTGTTTCAGCCTCACCTCTGAAGGGGTGCTTTAATGTAAAGTGAATTTCCTTCTGAAACTGGTGAGGTAGGGAGGGAGAGAACGAGAGTGAGTGGCACCAGAAATACTGAACACATATGGTGGTGTAACAATCAAAACAAAGGAAAGCAACTCTACCATAATGATGTCACTGAACTGAAAACAGCTGTGAATATAAAGACTCAGCATTTGGATGAAGACAAATGTAGACAAGCCAAAGCAAAACAGTAGGTCTGAAAAACATTTTTGATGTAATGCAATCATACTGAAATTCTGAAGCATTTATCTTTTTGTTTGTTTGTTTGTTTTGTGGGGGGGTGTTTGTTTTTGGTTTTATTTCTATGGAATTTGAGAAGCATCAAAATGGTGTTTAAGGTTTCATTTTAGAGTGTTCTTTTCTCAGTATTTGAACCTATTTCTTGCTGTTCTGTGTTGTCCTGGTTTTGTTGGGACAAAATCCTAGGCTAGCCATTGTCTGCAGATCATTAGGAGAGTCAGCTAGTATAGGTGAGCTGAGTTGGCTCACATGTGTATTCCATTCCATAAATGTCATGCTCTGTGTAAAGGGGGAGGTTTGGTCAAGACAGAGGTTTTGCTTCACTTCTTGCTCCCGAGGTCTTCCTTCCTGTCTGTTGTGATCACTGAACATTTTCTGGGCTGAGTATAACTTCATTTTATATGGGCACAGGTAGTATCTCAACTTCTTGGATTGTTTGCAACAAACACTATTATGTCCTGCATGTCTCAACAGCCAAAGTATTACCTGCCAGGACATAATAGTGCTTATCTCAAACAATCCAAGAAGTTGATATACTCAGGACATATGTTGTCTGTCTTGAGAACCGCCGCCCCCGGCAATGTATGCCTGAGATTGTAGACAGGAGAGGTCTGTAGCTGGTGCTGGGAGTGAAATGTCCAACGATAACCAGGTCTCGATATTTTATGAAGACCACCGATAAATGGTGCCAGTCCTCCTGCAATAAATTAGCCTGAGGCGTCTGTTGCCTTAATCCCCCGATTTACAATGGCTGATCTCACCAATTAGCAAAACAAAGGACTGTGCTATCTACACTATACCCCCCTCCCTTATCTCTCGGAGGAGTACTGAGAAGGTAGAAGGAATTTCTCATCTGCACAGGAAGAGAAGTGGGGGTGTAGTGGCCAAGAACTATATAAAAAAATCTGGGACACTATGGGTAAAAAGAAGCATTTCCCCACTGACGTCAATGCGGGACCCTGGTGGTAACTATTCTATCGCTTGCTATTGTCTGCTTTCTCCTTTCTTTTCTGTCTTTATTTTTCCTCCTGTCCTACCTGCTTTAGAAACTTTGCTATGTTACTCTAATAAAGTTTTGTTATGCATGTGACATCTGACCTCATTTGCATCTTAATTTCCCAATTTGGGGATCACCTTTAAACCTTTCATAAAAATTGCCACGTATAAGGTATAATGGGAATCCACATAAGATTTGCTCACAAACTTACACTTAAGCCATCATAGTCCATGAAGCTATGTTAATGGATGCTTTTGCTCAATGTGAGTGCTCTTTTGGAAGTGGTGAAAGACAAAAGGGAAAGAGACTGGTAGCAGATTATATGGCCTCTTGAATGTTTTACTGTTTTTGTGCGCCTTTCCAGAGTCTGTACATTCATAAGGATTTGATTCAGTGTTTTCCTTCTATCTGCAGCCTGTCTACAAAGAAATTGGAGTTTACTGTCACAAGTTTGCAAGAAGTGCAGACCCAGCTGCATTGGAAGTTGTGCATATGCCAGAAGTATATGCAGTTTTGATTCAGTATCAAAGTCCAAATATTTTCCAGGGCAACTGATTTGAGCTAGTAATTTGTGGACGAGAGGTCCTTGTGGACAGTTGAGCAAGGTCTCAGTGAAACTTGAGTGACTTTTGTCTGTCAGGAAAGAAAATATTCTGTAACTAGAAAAGTATTATACTTCAAATTTTGTTATCTAAATGTAATTGCTTTAACTAGAAATTTTATCTTGGTTCAGAACATTGTGGAATACTTACTGAATATCCAAGACCCTCAAGAGTAATTCTTATACTGACCTCCCTGGCAAGAATAGTTATGCAAGTTATGCCTTACAAGTCCTTGCTTTAAAAGCTCATGAATATTCAGTGATTTATTCCTTATTTACTGATAGCATGCATTATTTTTTTAAAAAACCTTCTCATTTATAGCAATCTTCAGTTGTAGATATGGATCTCTGATGTGTAATACTTTGAATCTGGTTATTATGTTGACCTAGTGCTTTGTTCATTAAGGCATTATAGAAAACCCTGAATTCTGTGTGCTTGACACCTTCCTATTCTCAAGCCTGAAGTATATAAATGCAGGCTGTATTCCATCCTCATACCAAGGAACACAGGTGCTTGCCCTGCTATTGGCAACTATGACTGAAGCACTGTTGATCAGATGTGAAGAGTGTGCTACCTATTTCTTGGCAGCAAATGTCATTGTTCTTGAGATGTTGCTTTCCCTTGTGAAGGACTGAGGGTCATTAGTATATCCAGATCTTGTATCTTTTGGTTAGTGTTTACTTTCCAAATTGTAGGGGGAAATGCATTTTCTGTGGTGTGAAACATTGAAGTTGTCTTTTGAAAGAATTTTTTGAGAAAAAACGCAGAGAGACGTTTCTTTTTCTTAAGATGTGCATAGCAGCTGTCTGCAGCTCATGTTGTACTCCTATGGTGTGGGGACAACGCATACACAAATGCTTATTTTAATGAGTGCAAGTGTAGGTAGAAGCAGATGACCTAGATGGTTTTATGAATAAAAGATATAATCTGATGCAATCATTTTATTAATGCACACATGGCACCAAATGAAAACAGAGTATAGCAGATGGCTATGAAAGGTCTTAAAAAGCCCTTTTTTCAGTTTCGTAGTTAGTGACTTAGATTTCATGGACTACACCAAATACTATCAGAAAGGAAGCAGTTGTACCAGATGTTCTGATTTGTGAAATACTGAAAAATATTTGTGGTACTAGAAAATGTAGTCATAAAGCAAATATGGGGGGAACAAGTTTCACAAAAACTTCTAAAAGAAAAAAAATTATTTTCTTTAGCAATAGCTTACATTTTTTAATTAAAATATCTTTTTTTTTTTTTTTTTTTTCTCTCAGTTTGGCATAATTTGTGGAAACAGTGATTTGCAATATAATAGTGAAATACAGTCATGCAATTTTAGAATTTAAATAAGATATTTACTAAAATTATGAATCCACTACAAACAACTGGGGGGGAAATCACTGAGGAAGGTTTCTGGGGTAGTACTAAAAATATGTAGCTTTATTTTAAGGATAAAATATATGGAATAGATTTAGAGTGAATGTGTAACTTTAAAAGCAGTAGTATGTGAGGAAGGTTTGTGCAAGTTCTGGACTGTGTTTTTTACATTAGTAAACCTTACCAAACCTCAGCATAGAAAAATAATGAAGCAGGAGAGTGGATACTGTTAGCACACTGTCTGACAGCAGGTATGGCACTAGCCATGTGACTTCATCCTGCCCCAGTCAAACCATCCTCATCCAGGCTGCAGGGGGGATAACAGGAGAGCCAAATGTGCCAATTCTGCTCCTAGTCTGATCTGTTCCATACTTGAGGAACATGCAGCCTTTAAGATTAAACTGTTGTCCATACCGTTTACAAAAACAGATCAGGGCAAAAGGGCTGGATTTCTTAGAGAGAATCTGGCCTACAGCTTCTTAGAGACAGATTAACCTCAGTTTGGCATCAAACTGAGGACACATAAAGTCTTATTCTTCAGACATAATCCAAGACCAATTTAATATGTGACAAATTACTAGAGATTAATATTACAGCAGTGGCATCTTTGAATACATGCAGACTCTAAAGTTTCCTTTTTGCAAAGCTTGTTTGAGTTCCTGTAAGGAACAATTGATTTGATACTGAATTTTGTCTTTAGAGGAATACTCATCCTCTCTTAATGCAAAGCAAAACAAATGAATGTACCTTCCCACCCATAAGCTTCTGCATGGGGTGGGAAGGTGATTTTGTTTCCGTTGTTTTCAGCCAAAATCAATAATAATCAATAGGTTTAGCCCTGCTGCAAACTGGTGTTGCTGTTTCATTAGGAAATCATTTTTTGTAAGGTGGCTTTGATAAAGCTTTGATAATCCTGAATGCTTGTGAATGAAATGTAGACATGGTTTTCTAATGTGAGTGCCATATGCTGTACAATGCACATCCACAACATCCTTGGCAACCTGCTCCTCTGCAAATTGTGCCTTTACCATAGGCTGAAGCATTCAGGGGAATGGCATAAAACCTAAGATGAACTTTTAGAAGCTGAAAATCTTCTTATGTCTACAACTCTCTCTTACAATCATGACTATACTTAGTCTGAGTACTTTGTGATTTAGACCATTTGTCAGATGAGTCCACAGGTTGCTGTTACACATGTAATAGGTAATGGAAACACAAATAATTACATTATTCATACACCTTTCACTGTTGCACTCAACACTCAGAGTACATTACACTGATTATTTTTGCTTCTATTTTTACAGTGTCAGGACTTCAATTAAGGACACCAATTTGTAGATCCAGAAACTGTACGTAGAAGTTTGAGATACATCAAACTCCTTTGAGTTTTCCAGTCACTTAAAATTTGTGTTAGTGTCATGAAAGAGACTCTCACAGTGAAATACTTTTTTCCCCAAACTCACAAAGGTCTGAGGGTCAGTAAACTTTCTCACATCTAAGGCAGAGTATTGTGTAGGGGAGAGCATGTGAGGTTAATGTTAAAAAAGAGAGGTCAGCTATTTCAGAATGAGATGCAAATCCTGTAAAATCAGGCCTGTAAGTATTTTTCTTTTGATTTAAATATGGTTTAAAACTATTTTATGCAGTGCTTGCATCTCTGTAGCATTCATTTGTGATATTTTGCCTCCACATCTGTACAGCTGGGCTCTCAGTAATAAGTAGAATTCATCACACACAGCAAGCACCAAATGTTCATTAGCAGGTCAGTGTTTGATATGATCAGAACTTAATTTCTTTTTATTTGATGTTTCTAAAAGCTCAGGTAAACTGGTTTTCTATCCCAGTGCTAGAGAATAGCTTTCCTTTGTAGAATTTCTTATGTTTGTTTATGAATAACAATCTCCTCTCTTCACTAATTTCAATCATAGGCTTTCCCTCTCTGTTTGGTTTCCTAAATAGGATTATCATAATTAGGCTCTTGGCATATTCCCTGCCCTCTCTCCTTCTACACATCTATTACTGTTTCCTTTAGTGCTTTGATATCTCATTTTCAGATCCATCTTAAAACAGATAGATACCTTGGGGTCTGTGTGAGGCACGTGGTTGCCAGGGTAGTTGGGTAGTTAGTGTAGTCTTTTTAACTAAGAAGAGGAGGTTGTTTGTTTGCTGCTTTTTTTTTTTCTTTTTTTTTTTTTTCCTTTTTTTTTTTTTTAATGTTGTTGCTACAGCAGGTTTTACAAACTACATGCAAGATAAAAAAAAAACAACAAAAAAACCAACCCAGATATTATGAGAACCAGCTTTCAAGAATAATGCAGTCAGATTTTTAAGGGAAAACAATGATTATTTAGTCTTCCCAGTAATTTCCATTGGTATGGGAATGAAGCAAACCAGATTATTGAATGCTGCTTCACAGACTTGATTGAGAGAGAAGAAAAATCTACCATTGTCTGTTGAAATAGAGGTATTTGATCTTTTCTTATTTGATACTTCCCTAATTTAACAATTTGGGGATACAATCAGGCAACTGACCCAATATAATGTGAATTAGAGACCATCTGCACACTCCAAATGAAAAGATGACAAAACTTGGGTGTCTAAAACACACATGTCCTCTGCACAGATTAAACATGGTCCCATCTATTTAGAAAACAATGTAATTAGTACAACATAGAATTGATTCATGAGATGCAGAGAAAACAAAGGACTACACTGTTTAAATGGCCTGAGCAGTTCTGTTTTTGAAGAGACTGATTTTTACTGAGTATGACAGTAGAAACATTATGATCAGACAGACTAGATCTTTTTCTTGCATTGCTTTTTAAAAGAGATTAGTTGAGCAAAAAGAACAGCAGGTATGAAGCTATACTTGGTCTTAATGGAAATATACAGAATACATTTTTTGCATCTCCATCAGAGAACAGTCAATCCCAGTTGGTACCAGTGTAGAATTGTTTGGTGGTGTTTTAAGTACAGTCTCTAAGGGTATCTGTAAAATAAAATAGTAGTAGTAGTAAATCTAGTATAGTAAATCTAGTAGTTTATGGGAATAAAATATGTGGCCTGCTTATGATGCAGGGATTTATTCAAGATGTTTCATTCTTTGCACATCTTGAGATGCATTGTGTGAAGATTTGGTGTCTTTCTTAGCATAAATCGGAATTCTCTGAAATGGCTATATATACATTTAATTTCTCCTTAGTGATTCTTAGAATATATTGGGGAATATACTGAGCTTAAAAAGGAATCTTTATTTTCCCAAGAGTAAATAGTTCTTCTATTAGGTAAGGTTATTGCTGTATGATACTGCTGTTTTGTGAGAGGTAGAAAACACTGTCGATCTCTGGGAGAAAAGCAAAACCTGGCAACCCCTGGCATCCCACCCGGCAGACGGGCTTTCGTGGCTGGAGGTGTCACAGTCACGCCCTAGAGCAGCTCTTCAAACCACCGGTCCAGGGGCAGCGCCCGTTTCCCGGCAAGGCTGCTCTCCCGAGGCGGGACGCAGGGGTGTGTGCTGGCGGGTGGGGGAAGCAGGTGCCTGGCCGGGAGGTTCCGGTAAGGAGAAACTCGGTTGCACGGCGAGCCTCGTGCCGGCTGGGGCAGCTCTTACTCCGCCCTCCCTCTTTTTTCTTATTTATTTCATTTATTTGATTTCATTTATTTATTTATATTCACCGGAATAATAAAAATGAGAAAATCCGAGAGCTGCTTTTGGCTGCTCTCCACCAACCTGTCAGTGACGCAAGCGGAGACTACTTAAAGGCAGATTAGAGGCAGCAAGACATTAAAAGCCAGCCTTCCTCCCTCTACGACGCGGGTCCGCCGCGCCACGAGCCGATCGGGCCGGGCCGGTGGCGGCCGCAGAGAAGCCCCGAGCCGAGCCAGGAGCCCTCGGCAGGCTTGTCGCTTCCAGTCACCTTCTCTCCACAGGACTGCGGGAGGTAGAGAGGGTTTGCCCTTTCCTTTGTTTTTCATTCCCCTGCAACAACAACAACAAAAGAAAAAAAAAAAAAAAGAAAAAAAAAGAGAAAAAAAAAGAGTGGGTTATAAAGGAAGGAAGAGGTGAAGAGATCTCCTCCGCTTGCCAAAGTCTTTGTCTCCGGATGAACAGCGATGGGGGAATGGACTATTCTAGAGAGGCTACTGGAAGCTGCCGTGCAGCAGCATTCTACTATGATAGGGAGGTAAGGGCTACGGGGGAGCTACGGCGGGCACGGTGGGGGATCCCCTGATGTCCGAGCGGGCGGGAGGGCCGGCGGCATGCGTCGGGTCCCGGCCATGCGGGGTACTTGCGGTGTGTGTCTTGGGAAGCGTGTGTGCGTCTGTGGCACGGGTCACCCAGGCGCGGGAGCACCGCAAGCACCACCGTCCTTATCCCCGAGGAGCCAGAGGGCAGCGAGCGGTCATCGGGGTCTGACGGCCGCTCCCTGCCCTGTTTTGGGGGACCCCGGCGGTCTGCGCAATTTCATGCTCTCCCAGGGGCGGGTGTGGGGAGTGCTGACCGCCGCCCGAGCTTTTGATAGCGGCGGATTCGCTCGGCCGCACCGAGGCGATGCCCGCGAAGGCTGCGCGCCTCCTGCGCGGCAGTGGGGCTGCCGGTGCCGGGCCGCCGAGGGAGACAGGCTTTGGGCGCCGCGGCCCCGGCTCCTGCTCAGCACTGGACAGCTCCCGGTCGCGCGGCGGCGGCGCGCACTGACGGGCTTCTCTGTTCCAGGATCCTGCTGACCGTGGTGGTGATCTTCAGGATACTCATTGTGGCCATTGTAGGGGAGACGGTGTACGATGACGAGCAAACTATGTTTGTCTGTAACACGCTGCAGCCAGGCTGCAACCAAGCTTGTTACGACCAGGCTTTCCCTATTTCTCATATAAGGTACTGGGTGTTCCAGATCATCATGGTGTGCACTCCCAGCCTTTGCTTCATAACGTACTCTGTTCACCAGTCTGCTAAGCAGAGGGAACGGAGGTACTCCACTGTCTTCCTCACCTTGGAGAGGGACCAGGATTCAATGAAGCGTGAGGACAGTAAGAAAATCAAGAACACAATTGTCAATGGGGTGCTGCAGAACACTGAGAACTCCACCAAAGAGGCAGAACCAGACTGCTTAGAAGTGAAGGAAATCCCCAACCCTGCTATCAGAACTACAAAGTCAAAGATGAGGAGGCAAGAAGGCATTTCTCGATTTTACATCATCCAAGTGGTCTTTCGAAATGCCCTAGAGATTGGATTCTTAGTGGGACAGTATTTTCTGTATGGATTCAATGTCCCTTCCATGTACGAATGTGACAGGTATCCTTGCATTAAAGAAGTAGAGTGTTATGTCTCTAGACCCACTGAGAAGACTGTATTCTTGGTATTCATGTTTGCTGTCAGTGGGATTTGTGTGGTGCTCAATTTGGCAGAACTGAACCATTTGGGCTGGAGAAAGATCAAAATGGCAGTGAGAGGAGTACAGGCAAAAAGGAAATCCATATACGAAATCAGAAATAAGGACCTGCCAAGAATGAGCATGCCTAACTTTGGCAGGACTCAGTCAAGTGACTCAGCTTATGTGTGAGGCTGTGACAGAACTGAAACACTGTGCCAGGTGGAACAGACCCAGATACCATTAGAGAAAGGTACATTGCTTAGGCAAGCATTTTATCAAACCACCAAGGAAGCCATTAAGGTATTGGATCTGCACTTACTGAACTAGCTGCAAAATGCAGTGCTATTTAAAAGACTGAAAAACCAGCTATAAAACCATGCTTGATCTAGCCTTACAGCACAGCTACTATTATTCCTACTTTTCTTTCTAATGATTGGGTGTTATCTGTTGGTGGAGCGGCTTTTTGGTCATCATTAGGATAAGTTACAGTTTGGACTGTCTAATTGTTGTAAACTTGTAGAATGTTCATATTAAAAATCTGCAAGGATACTCTATATGGGGTGGGATGGGGTGGGGGAAACTGTTACAATGTGCAGATATAAGCACATTTTAAAAGGAGGGTAATTGCACTGTAAGGAACCTGACCACAGCTCGATCAGGATATTTGCGTTCACCTATCTCACAGATGTCTTATTTTGCTTGTCTAAATCACAGAGTTTATTCCTGGTGTGTATTTTCTATCATAGTTTGTGCATCAATTAGCTATCCTAAACAATAAATGCTGAATATAGTTTTGCCATTTTTTTTTTGTTTGCCTGTTCACACACACACACCAGAGACCTTAAATCATCTTACATTTTGCAGATCAAATTTAATATATCAATAGACTTCAGTTAATTCCCTAATATATGCATGAATAAGTTGACATTGATTCATGCCAGACAAGTTATGTATTTACCTACAATCACTTATGATGACATACATACCAAAGGAACAGAGTTCATTGCTTTTAACTGCAAATATACCAACTTCTTTCTGCTCTTATATAAATAAGTGCCATACTTGAAACATCTAACTCTGTACTTAGTTAAAAGGTTGTCTTAGTATACCAGCTGCAATAAAATGATTTTATACTCTCCTTTGTTTATTCTATGCTATTTGTTTAGACATTGCAATGGTGTAAAAAGCAGCTAAAATCTCTATTGATAAATAAAGTACTTGCCTTTCTTTTTCTTTTTTTTTTTTTTTTTTTTTTTTTTTTTTTTTTTTTTATTCAGAGGTTTTTTTTTTTTTTTTTTTTTTT
>JAOEGS010000240.1:0-11404 GCA_025447755.1 Corythornis vintsioides
GGAAACAAGAAGAAGAAATTCTTCCTCAGGGCTGAGCTGAATCCCCCCAGCTCTAGTTTGGATCCATCCCCTCCAGCACTGGCACTGCCCCACAGCCTCCAAAGTATATTATTTTACAAGATCAACAATTCTAAATACTTATGATGGTTTTAAGTACTGTGAAGAACTTTCCACGTGGAGATGAAAGAAAAGAGCCCTCTCCAAGTTGCAGCTGAAGCTGTAGGACACCCACTCAGCTGCTTAACAGGGGATGTGGAACCAGTAAGCTGCTCAGTGTCTGGTCAGTGCAGGTGCCCTGCTCTCCTAGGACACAATCCAGGTCCAGCTCCACAAGGACAGCTGCAGAATGCACACTGCCTGACCCAGAGACACTGACACAGTCAGCAAGGGAAGAAGGAAAGAGCACAGTGGGGCTCCCCTCACTTGCCTGGTGTGAGGTGCTGATACCCCTCAGTTACTACAGCCAAAATAGCTCCTGAAGACTTTTGTTTAAACACTGTCTCCTTCAGCTCCAGGCTCTTGCTTTGGAACCCAGGCAAGTTTCACAAGCCTCTGTCTTAGGAAAGACAAGACTATGTGGAGAATCTCAGAGTGAATACACCAGTGCCCACACTGTTCTGGACAGTATTTCTGCTGTCCAGGTGATTGTAACTCTTGCATACCTTTCAGCTCACTCTGTAACCTGCAAGCCAGTCTGTTTCACTAGAAAATCTTGTCATTCAGCAATGAACAGCCAGAAATAGATTCATAGATTCATAGATACTAGGGGTTGGAATAGTGTAAGATCAGAAAAGGTTTGGCTCTTACCAAAACAGACTGTCTGGGGTCATGTGGCAACACAGCACCTAGATACTCATAAGGCCTAAAAGCCTTTCTCCAGAGGATTAGGGCTCTAAAAGGAAAGAATTCTGCTTGCTTCCAGACAATTCATGCAAGCAGGATCAGCAGCAGTTCATTCACTTCAGGAGGACTGAGAGATGCTCAGCTTTTCCAAGCTGCCCAAACTGTGTTCCTGCCTCTACCTGTCTGTTGCACCTCATGCCAGGCTCTGCTCCAGGGTGGCATCTGGAAAAAGATTTTACAGCCTTCCCAGATTATCTTCTGTTGCCATTGTGGAAGGAGTGTGGAATCTGCAGAGTGACCTTAACTGCTGTGCACTTGTTTCAGTCTGCTCTTCTCCCATCCCCACCCACCTACGTTAGTCAAGCACTTATTTTTAGATAAAGAACAGATAAGGAGAACAACCCATTTCAGGGGAACACATCTCCACCTGTCACTCAGCTGACTGACTGTACCTCCTGTGTCTGGAGCTGATCACCTAGACCTACCCAAAGAAAACACCACGTCTCAGGCAGCTTTTGATACTCCAAAGCTGTACTGTTGTGCCAACCAGCACTAATTCCCATCCTTGCCCACTGTTTTAAAAGCATTTTCCTGAACAGAAGCATTAGCAGAGCCACAATCTTGTATCATGCTTTTGCCAGTAGCCTGCAGAGGCTTTCAGATTTGCACCCCTGCTTAGAGCAGGGTGAAGAAGCTGAGTGGGAACTGCATGGTGCTGGCTGGCAGAGTGCAGGTCAGCAGACAGCTCTGGTTCCTAAATCCAGGGTGCCAACTACCTCCCCCTTTCAGGAAGGGCTGTAGATGGGCTGAACAATCCCAGTGCTGCTGTCACCTTTCTCAGGAGCTCAGAGGAAACTCTCACACAGCAGGACTTGCAGCACAGAGGGAGAAAGGATGAATCTTTCTGTTCTCTGTGGCCCACCCACAGTCTTACTGTGTGGCAGCAGAGTACAATGAGCATGTCTACATGTAAGCCTGCATGGAGTGATACTACACACGTGGAGGCAAAGGCTAATGGCACATCTGATATTAAAAGCAATTATAAGACCTATAAGTTGAAGTATTTGGGGTTTAGAACTCATCTTGCTCATAGAAAGTCTAATCCCATGTCAGGGCAGCTGTGGCTCAAACCCAGTACACAGCTAAGTGTGCAGCATCCACCAGGAACAGTTTAGAGCTGTGTGCCCTTCCCAAGAAGGGGATTTTCCTCACAGTTACCTTCTTGCCCCCCAAGAATATCTTGGGAATGTGGGGACAGCTTTCCTTTTCCCCCAGGGCAAGGCTGCAATGATGGCTAAGTTCACAGGACTGCAAGTTGCTAATTAAGGGGAACATCTGTTAGGAGACATTTGTGTGGAAGATGCTAAAGAAATCACCTTTAAAATGATTATCATCAAAAGCCATGTTCCACCCTGTTCCAGTGAGCAAATCTCTCAACCAGCAGCCACTCCAGCTCCCCCTGAGAGCCTGTTCATTTAGGAATGGCTGGTTTCACCCCAAAGCCAGGCTACAAAATCCAACACCATCCGAAAACAATGCTCCCAACTGAAAGCTGAAAACATTGAGCAGTGCTTCCTGACACTCCTGCTGCTGGCAACTCAGCTAGCTGTGCCAGACAGCAATTCCTCCACACCTCTGGCAATGCAGGCATTGCAGCTTCACTCCTGCTCATCATATGCTCTCCAAAGCCCCACGAGGATCATACAGCCTTCAGAGATGATAATCCATACAATGAATTATTTGGGAAACAACTGGGTTTTTCAATTTTGATGGTGCCAGATACAGTGCAAGTGCCACAGCCCTGACAGCTTCTAGGTATGAAAACTCATCAACACCATGCAGTGCAAGCTGCAGAGTGTCATAAAAATGTCTACAGAAGTAACTGGCACCTCTCTGTACTTACCTTGGGTGGGGTAAGGAAAGAAATACCAGAACTATTTAGCATAGTGGAATTAGTATACATTTATTGAGTTTATTTTTGTGGGCAGGGCTCTGTTTTTGGTTTTATTTGGTTTTTCTTGCTTCTTTGCTTTTAATATCACTGATAATCAGTCTTCTCTTCAATTACTATGCTGCAAAAGGGGTTATGAAAAGGTAAATGCATCTCTGTCTTCAAAGAAAATAATGTTGTACATAAGAATAAGGGAGATCAATTACACAGACCTTTGCAGTATGAATATGAAATAAGATTTCAGGTGCTCACTGATGACTTGGAATCATGATTGTAAATCAACTTGGTACTCACAACTTAGACTGCATTTTTTTCATTGTGGAAAAAACAGTTTTCAGAGTAGTGTAGGTGGCTTTTTTTTTTTTTTGCTGTGGAGCAGAGCTTTTGTTTGCATTCTGTTTGCTTAAATCATTCTGGTATTCCTTTTAAATGTGGTTATGCAAGTAACCTCTCTTGTCATTGCCCTGCAAAGTAAGGCTTCTACAGGTGATCTGTGGAAGAACCAAGATGCCTCTAAAAAGGCCTGAACATTTTGGAACAAATTTGAGAGTGTCAAAGAGGGGAAGGGGAAAAAAAAAAAAATAGGAGGGAGTTGCAAGAGGTAGAGGAGGTATTAGAAAAACAGAATTCCCAACCCAGAAATTACACAGAACTATCTAGATTGATAAGAGAAGGGTAGGAAATTTCTTAGCAATTTCTTGGAAACCATCTATTATTGAAAACCTTTAAGAAACTAAGTTAATTCAAGTGATTCACTGCAACACAAAATACTGTTCTTAAAAACCCCACAAGACAGCTAGGAAATAGATGGACTAATCTGTAATTGACAGCTACACCAGGTAATTAATTATTAAATGACATGCTGCTTGTCAGCTGCAAATGGAAGGCTTATGCATAATTTAAGGCTATATTGAGCCTTCTACTTGACATATCTAATTTTCATCCAGCTATTGCTCCCTCCCAAAAGACAGGACCTGTATCCCAATTTTTGTCCAGTTTTAACACAGACTTCACATGTTTACATGCTTATTTTCTAGGCATAGAATTTTATGTGTCCATTCACAGTTGTTCTACTCCCTTCCCCCCAAAATGGACAGCACCAGTGAGGCCACTAGCAGCAGAAAGAGACAACACTGTACAAAACAGAATTGGAGGCTTATTAAAAAAGACAGTATGGCCATTCTTAAAAATATACTAACCAGAACTGTCTTCCTGAGGCATCACCAGTGCCAGGCTGTGCCTTGTATAATTAAAATCCACATTATATTCTCTTTTTTTTTCAGACCTAGATGCAAAGATCTCCTAATTTTGCTAGGTCAGAGTGACTAGTTCACTTCCAGTTTTCATGCTAAAGAAGCTCAAGGAGGTCTCCTTGCTCACTTACTCTGGAGATGGTCAAGGGCATGTTGAAGTCCTTTCCCCCCTGCAGTCGGAAGCCCCAGGGTCCCGGGCCGTTGAGGGTCACGCTGTAAGCCATGCTGCACCTCTTCCCCAGGCAAAAAAGACACTGCAGGAAAAAGGGATGGGGTAGACAGAGAAAGGGTGAACAAAAAAAAAAGCCCCCGAGACAAGGGAAGAGTTTTATCTATGGAAAGCAATGCTCTTTCTGCCTTGCCTGTGCAGTCCTGCTCTGCTAGCACCTAAGAATAGATGGGAGCTCTCCTGCAGAGCCTGATATCCCAGCTGAGCAGGGCCCATAAAAGGTTTGTAACCAGACCCTGACTATGCAGGGACTTCATGACTCAGAAGTCTAATATAGCCCAGGGGAAGGGGACAGATCCTTCTAGGCTTCTCAAACCCCTCTTCACACTCAGCAAAATACACTTTGTCCTACAATAAACAAACAAAATCCCGTGCTAAAATCCCAGGCACTCCCATCTCTTCACTAAGCTTCACACAGCCCTTGGTAATTCTGCTTCAGAACACACTTTTATTGCCCCATGATATACACTGTTCTACAAACAGGTTTTTACAGAGGTCTTGCCACATGTACAAAAAAAAAAGTATTTGCCTTCTTTTGCATTGCTTTGTTACATTGAAATAAATGTGCTCAGTGCATTTAGCACCACAAAAAAAATGTCATGCGTGGCTCTGGGTTCCACAGCCATTGCATTGCTTTCCCAAGGGAACATTTATTCTCTGAATGCAGAAAGAGGTATGGGGTATTTGTAATCACCATATTTCATTGCTGTGGCAAAAGCACAGTCTCATTGCATGCCCACTTCATTATTTCTAAACAATAATTCTAAATTTCTAAGAACAGCAATAATTCTAAGTTTCTAAGAATAGCAATAATTCTAAATTTCTAAGAATAGCAATAATTCCAAATTTCTATATTAGCAATAATTCTAAATTTCTAAGAATAGCAATACTTCTAAATTTCTAAATAACAGCAATAATTCTAAAGATATGACATTAAAGGCTAAGATTACGAGTACCTAGCAAATTGCTTCCTTGATTTTTTTTCCATAGTTTAAATGCCTGATAAAACTTTAAGGCCCTTGTTATAAACCCACAAATCTGGAACAACTAAAACCCCATCGTGCTCTCCAGTGAGGCAGCTCAGTTTGATGTTAATGCCTACAGGCCTACCCTAAAGAGTGATAAAAAATGATAGTGAAATGGCAAAGAGCAAACACTACCAAGGCCCTCTGTCAATAGTTTTTCCAAATCATTAGGAGATGTGTTTAATATTCACAGAGGCAGAAAAGCCATTTCCCAAGGGAATAATTCATCTCTGCAGTGACACCAGACTAGGCCACACAACCATTTTAGTCAGAGGTCCAAATAAACCACAGCAAGGATCTGAGAGTTACACTAAGCCAGCAGATCTGGCCCAAACCACAACTAAATCAAATAGCAAGATACAACTTGAAAAGAAAACAGTTTTCTGGTGTCTAAATACCTCCAGGACACATTTATATTAACACTATTTGTGACCTACTCTATGCAGGCCCAGAACCAGGGATGTCTGGATGATGACTTTGTAGGGAGACAAAGCCAACTTGTGCCACTTCAAAGAGAATTTTTTTGGCCTGCCAATTCACCTCATAGGTCTCCTAAACACTAGTACTGTATTTTTTTTTAAATAAAATGCACATACAAAGACTGAAAGTAAATTCTCAATGCATTATTCCTTTTCTTTTCCTAGGAATTCTCTGCTGTTTTTTTAAGTGCCCTCTCTTGGCTCCATTTCAAAGAGTCTGGAAAATGGAATAAAACAGGAGTAAGAGAAACTTAGCAAGTCACTGCTTCACTAGTAAAGACAGTATCACAGGAAAAAAAAGAGGTTACAGTTTCATGGACCATTAATTCTGTCTCTTGCTGTCCTATACCTAAATCTTCAGTCATTTGTTTTAAAAACAATAAAAATGGGTGTGTGTGTGTGTGTAAGCAAAACCTGGGGCAGAATAAAACTCCACAGCAAGCTGAAGAGAGCTAAGTATGAAGAACCAGATGCTGTTTAATCAAGCACTATGTGCTTCTATCCTCCTTTTAGATGTGCAACATGCCATTTGCTTATCAGTTTAGGACATCTAAAAGGATCTGTGAGCTCCTTCATGCTGGGTGGTGCTAGGAAACTGGAGTGGTAATCTCATTAGGGGAAATGAACTGTTCAACTGAGGTCACTTGTTCCTGCTGCCTTGGTTTCTGGGTCTAAAGGTTGTAGAGACCCAGTGCTCTGGCCAACATTCCCTTGCAGAACTCTTACATGTGCCTGCACTAGCCCTGCTACATGCATTTTAGAGTCAAGATATTCCAGTTTCCCTTACCCAAGCTTGTCTAAATCCCTTCCCTCCTGTGTTTGTTTTTATGCCTGTCCAGAGAAACCTCTCAGCCTAGTAGTGAAATGCAAACAGTAAAGCAGCTCCTGCTGCAGTCACAGCTTCATTTTTCTCTTAGCACAGGTCTCATCTCCAGACTTTCAAGTAAGGAAGCTAGTGATCCACACCGAGGACTATGTGAACCCTGCCTTGTTTTCAGCATCCAAAGCTGGGGGTGTTCACATCAAACATGCAGACTCAGGAACTGGAGAGATGCAGCAGTCCAGCTACCAGCAGAAAACCTGAGGATGAAATAAATTGTATATACATCATAGTCAAATCCCTTGGTTTTGGAATTTTGTGACATTTAAATTAGGTTTATGTTGCTTTACATAACTGTTTCAAAAAGGGTGTGTGTGTGTGTTTTGCTCAAAGAAAAGCATTTCCTCAGTGTGCCTACATTCCCCTGACATGTCAAAATCTGAGTTGCCTGTAGTTCCCTCCTTCAGACTGAAGCTATGCCAAGTCAGATGAGGTCACTGGTGTAAGGAGTGACCTTAATAGACATATTCCAGGAGCAGGGTGACATTTTCTCTACAGATATCAAAGCAGAGAATTGTCCAGAACTCCCCAGGTTCCCCAGACCTGTCCCCAGCTGGCTGACTGATGGGAACAGTTGGGAGGGAGCTGGATGGGTACCAGGCTCTGGAAGCTCTAGAGCAGAGTGCTGCCACCTCCAGCAAATGCCTCAGAGCCTGAGCAGAGACATCCTTCCACAACCACCTCACATGGGACACTAGTGGAAACAACTCCCATGTGCCAGGAGTATTGTATTGGAGTGACCTGACCTTAGGAAAGCTCCAGCTGCATGCCTGGGAGTGCAGAGCCATGAAGTGAATGAAATGAAACCTCAAAACTAGTCCCAGTGCTAAATTAAGGTGGAAGGAAGCAAGGAATGGAAATTCCATTGTTCAGGTTGCTATTTCATTAAGCTGAGCACATTACTCCATGGTGATATTTTAGTTGCAGTGGTAGATGTGCTTCTAGAAGAGCCCTGAGTGCATTAGTGCAGCACCAAGGTTGAATCATTTCTATCAGCATTTCCAAAGCACACTGCTGGAGCTTTCACTGCTTTCTTGGGCATCTAAAAAGACATATGCAAGGTCATGGTTTCAACAGTTCTATGGTTTCTTTAGGCTAAACAAAGACTTGCCCTGCAGGAGAATAAATTGTGATTTCCTGGATAAAAAGGTTTTCAACAAGCTGTAGAGATATTTATCTACAAAATAAAAATTAAGAAACAAACCAAACAAGCAAAAAAAGAGAAAAATATTGTCTGGTCTTCTTTCAGTCTCCCACACCTGGGGGAGTAGGAGCACAAAAAGGCAGCATTCAGCTTTATGCCAAACATGTCCCTTTTTTCCTGTGGCTTCCCAGTAAGATGACCTTATTCTCTTTCAGAGAAGTGGGAAGGTGAGGGGAATGGATTGGGAATGTGTGAAGAAACTACTCACCTAAATGTATGCATGAAGACAAAACCCAAGCTTTGTACCAGATGTCTGATACATTCAATCCTGGAGTTTCCCAAAATTTTTAATTAACCCAATTTAATTCCATGCCAGGTGGAATAATGAGCAAACAACAGCTGTACCTGGGGACTGATCACTGCAATCCACACAGCACATGTTTACTATATATTGGCTAATGAGTGCTAAAGCATTTGAAGCTGACACATTGGAGATGTAAAAGCTTTTTAGCTCTTGATTCCTACTTTGTCAATGTCAGACTGACTATATAAAATATAACCAAGAGCAAAGGTTTTCCCCACAAGTTCAATACAGCTTCCAAAGCAAGGCTGTTCTACAATGCCAGAGATCACTGCCACCTCCCCTGCTGACTGTACTTCCATGTACAGCTTTGCTACACTCCTTTCAACAAACCCTTACATTCCCACAAACCTTTGCATTTGTTTTCCTCTTAGTCCCTTCAGCAAGTTGCCCTAAATCCTGTATTTTCATCTTTCTGAAGCTAATTGTTCTACCACGCTCAGCTTCACCAAATTCTGCTTTGTCAATGCATTTCAGTGATGCCTTTTGTGGCCCCAGCAAGTGATGGGATTGTGGGGAGACAGGCTATAATAATGGAATATCACCTCAGCAACACAATGCCTTTGGAAATGCAGCTCTAACTGCATTTCTGCACCTCAAACTCTTTGCTGTTTGGCCATTTGCTGCTGCCAGCATCACCTTCCCCATGAATCAACTTGATTTTTCTCCTCACTTCTAGTTCCTTTACCACAACTACTTACATCATTAGAGAAAAATATATTTCACTTTTTTTCCTGCCAGGTGGCCATTTTTTCCCCAGCCTGACCTCTTTTCACTACCATAAAGAGTTTCTATTCACCACAGCATAGTCAGACTCAACCTTGAAAAGTCTGCTAACTATGTTAACTGGAAACCACACCTGTGAAGAGACAGCCTGTCAAGGGAAAGGAAGAAAAAGATTCCTAGAAGAGTAGTTGTAAAGACTTTTTCACCCCCTTGTATTACAAAAAAAAGCCTTAAGTGTGTGTTACTAAGTTCTCACCTTACCAGGATTTCAATATTTGATTTTAAAGGCACCCACTAGACAACATTTAACACTTCCACAGCAAACTTTTAAAGGTAAAGACCTAAACACCCATTTCTGTTGCCATGTCCTTTTTACACACATAGTATGTCCACACTTAGGTTACCAGCTTTAACACTCAGGTGTTAACCAGCTTTATGTCATAAAACAGGCTAACAGCAGCAGCTGGATTACAACTCAGGGCTCAGTTTCCAGCACAGGCACTTGAACCAGACATTTGCAAGATGCACTGCCCTCCTGTTTCCACCATCCTGCAGCTCTGAGCTGCAACCAGGAGAGTTCATCCTGCGACTGCTGTAAACGGGGCACTGCTGCAGGGGACCCCAATTGACTGTTTGTGCCTAGTGAAAGAAAAAAAAAACCCCACAGACCATCCAGAAGGCTACGTGCAGAGCACTGTCAGCTCCACACAGCAGGACTGAGCTGTGACATCGATGTCACAGGAGCACTACGCTGCTGGCGTGCCTCCAGAGAGCGAGTTGGACACAGTGCAATGAATGTACGAGGCTTAGGAGAGGGATCCGCTGCCGTCGGTGTAGCTTGGTGCATTGCACGGATTCCTGCAGGATCACTAGTGTGACACGGCGCACTGGGATGCGGCACTCACTCTCCAAGCGAGGAGCCGCTCCAAATGACCACAGCCAAATGACTCATCTATCTGCTCTTATCCCGCTAGAGAAGCCCTCTAAGCCCGCAGGGTGACTTTGAACGACGGGGAGCGGCTCCCGCTTGCAGAGCCGTCGCTCACAAGCCGCCTTTGGCGAGCTCTGCCCCGCGGGCTTCTGCTGACCTGGCAGCCCCGCAGCACCGGCCGCTCTCCGCCTCGGCAGACGCGGGGCTCGGGCTGCACCCTCCGGCACCGACATCACCCAGCTCAGCGTCACCCACCTTGCCCGCCCGGAGCGCCTCGAGTACCGCACCCACCGCCACCTCCGGCCCCGCACCGCTGTGCCGTGGCGCGGGCGGCCGTCGGGAGGCGTGTGCTGACCGTACCGCCGAAGCCAACCCCCCGCTCTGCCCGGCGGGCGGAGGCTCCCGGCCGCGCAGGAGCCGCGGCGGCTCTCGGCCGCTCATTCCCCTCACCCCCCGCAGCCACCGGGCGGTCCCGGGGAAGGGGGTGAGGGGAGAGGCGACAGCACCATCGCTACCCGCTCCTCCCGATTTGAAGGAAAGGGGGAGGTTGGTGCGGTGGAGCTTTTAAAGCATCCGCGGCTCTCCGGGCGCCGCCGCGGGGCGTGGGCGTGGCCCGAGCGCAGGTGCCCAGCGGGCGCGCCGAGCAGCGGAGCCTTCCCCGGGGGCGCCGCCAGGGGGCGCCGGGAGAGCGAGGAGGGGCCCCGGGGAGCGCCAAGCGGGAAAGGCGGCTGTGGGCGGGAAGGTGGCGCAGAGCTCACGGAGCGGCTACCCGGGGTCCCCTGAGGGGTAGCGAGGGGGAGGCTGCGCCTTCTGGAGGGACTCGGAACGTTCTAGTGCCTACACTCACCCTGAACATACTGACAGACACTGATGAGGTCCCCCCTCAGTTTCCTCCAGGCTAAAGAGCCCCAGCTCTCTCAGCCTCTCCTCAGCAGGGAGATGCTCCACTCCCTTCAGCATCTTGGTACCCTGCACTGGACTCTCTCCAGTAAATCTCTGTCTTTTCTGATATTGGGGTGCCCAGCACTGGACACAGTATTACTGAAGACAGTCTTTAAGAGACACAGAACAAGGCAATGAATTGCCCACCCCAATCTCAGGCCTTGTGCAGCAGCTTATAGGGCTGCTGAGTTGTGTGAAGAGCCGAGCTGCCCGCTCCATGCACCCCTCTAGGCAGCACTGCTATGTGCTTTGATTTCTTCTAATATATCTGACACACCCAGAGGTATCTCCCAGCAGTTCGCTCAGTGCAGTGAGCAGTGTTAACATGCCTAAGAACTGTGATGCAAATCAAACGGGCTCTTTTGGTCCAGAGCAGGAAATCATCATCTTAACTATTTCTGTGTTTATAATCAGCCAACATTCATGTGGATTGTGGCAATGGTAGCTGTGAAAATATCCCACTGTCGAGTCAGCTTACACCCCCAGGAGAAACATTCTGCATCTTGTCCAGTGCTGGGCACCCCAGTTCAGGAATGACAGAGATTTACTGGAGAGAGTCCAGTGCAGGGCACCAAGATGATTAGGGGAATGGAGATCTCCCTGCTGAGGAGAGGCTGAGAGAGCTGGGGCTCTTTAGCCT
>JAOEGS010000243.1:0-25003 GCA_025447755.1 Corythornis vintsioides
GCTCCAGTTTGCACCCATTGCCTCTCGTCCTGTCATTGGATGACATTGAGAAAAGTCTGGCTCCATCTTCTCTACACAGAGGTCCACTCCAAATGCTTTGTGGAATACAGTGCACTAATAACAGGGGATTGAGCAGTGCCCAACACAACTGAGAAACATGGCATTCTGACCAAACGTGCCAGGTTTGGAACAAAGACTGATTTTACGGGGGAAAGGAAGTTCAATTACATATGCAGAACAGACAGGCCCTGTTTACCAGTCAGGCAGGAAAGACCCAAGAGCTGTAAGGAACTCTGTTTAAAATGAAAATCATGAAGGATAGACTTGTTCATTCTAGGACTCTTATCCATGTATTTGAAACCTATGACTTAAGTCCAGGCTATCAGAGCATCTGTTTGCTTTTACACAAGCTGCACTGCAACCAGTCCTTGCTCTGCATTTTATGACACCACAGTATTACTGAGGTTCTGCCTTAGCACAATAGAAATAAAGCCCAGCTTTCATCTCACCTAAGGTAACGTGCAGTTTTGTTTTGCAGTAAATCTTAATCTGTACAAATGTTTCCAAAACCAGAGCCATGTTGGTAGGTAGCTCAGTTTAGGACAGGTGTTAGTACAGATGTTGGGGTCTAGCCTCTGTCAGCAGCCAAACACCACACAGCCACTCACTCCACACCCACTCCCGGGGATGGGAATGAAAATCATGAGGAAGGAAAAAAAAAAAGGTGAGACCCCAGGGGCTGAGAAAAGGCTGTTCAATAAAACAACAGAAAGAGAGAAGGCAACAACAATACTAATGATAGTACTAATGAAGTGATAGACAAAGCAAGTGACAGAGGCTATACCTGTATCCCAGAGACCACTTTCTCTACTCCAGCCACCCTAGCTGAAAACATGAACCTCCACCCTGCTCCCCCCCTCCCCTTATATAGGGGCAGGACTCAGTATGGAATATCCCATTGGCTGGCTCAGTTGTTTATCTCAGCTGGGGCCCCTCCCAGCTGCTTGGGCCAGCAGCTGCTGGTGATAATTAACCTGAACTGAATCCAGGACAACAGGTCACAGAAAACAGAATGTACAAAGCTAAAACATGTGAAGTAAAAGCTCTTTGGAATAAAACATTCAGATTTATTTATTAGAGATATGCCATGAAGACAGGCATTAATTTGTGAGAATGGTTTAATAAGACAAGATTTTGGAAACTGGAATTGAAAGATTAAAGAGGACATGAGAAAATACAATACCAACTTGAACTGAAACATTCCCAACCTTGTTGATCAATAGCTTGAAAATGCTACAAGGACCAGTGGCAAGAGATCAACAGTAGACTTCTCCCTTAAGCACCGTGATAGAAATTTACTCATATAGTACCTTTCAAGATACCAATGCAAGCAATTTCTAAAAAGATGAAAGATATTTCTAATAAACTGCTGGCAGAGTAAATATTGAAAATTGGAAAGGATAACAAACACACTCTGGATGCAAGTTTACACATGAGAAAGTTCAAGTTATGCTAGTTCCAGTTGCTGCTTAGTAGAATAGAGGAGATTAAGATAAGTGTAGCTCTTTATGGCACTAGTACCCGAGTCAAAGGTATGTGATACAAAAGAGAATTTGAGGTAAAACTCACCATAGAGTCTGCACTTCAGTACTCTTAAAATTATAACTTGTGAATGATTGATGTGTGCAGAAAACTATAATGAACACAAGGAATGAGACTGGAAAAGTTGCTCTCTGTTGGAAGATCTGACAGCATCGGATGGATGCCAAACCCCCCTCTAACACAGAACCAAGCAGGGTGCAGGTAGCCCTGGTGAGGCACTAGCAGACTTCTGTTCAATTAATTCTGTTACCCAGATGTTCCTTTGTAGTTCTCAAAAACCTTTAAGGTTCCTGGTCAGTAAAGAAGCTTGGAAGAGATTCAAGCTTCAGCTGTGCAGTGTCAGCACATATTCTGATCTGTGCTAACTAAAGCACAGTGTTAGCAAAAAAAGCAATTCTGTAAAACAATGCCATGAAACTCCATTTTCATTGTCTGTGTATGATTTCCAGATCAAGCACTTAATCCCCCCCCAAACCTTCTTCCTCTAATAAGTGTCTATTACTGGTGCCACTGGGGATTACCCCACTGCCTGGGAGCTGTTTATATGCAGTGCTGGAGAAGCAAAGCTTGATTTGTGTGAAAGGAATTGAAACTTTCAGGTAAGAAATACTCCTAAAAATGGTGAAGAGAGGACAAAGACCAAAAGATTACCTATGAGTCCTCAGTCCTGGAAAGATCTTACACCACAGACTTGCTTTTACAGCTGTCTGACTCAATGGGATGCAACACCCGCACCAAGGTCTGAGTGCTTGGCTCAGCTCATTTGAACTGAACAGCAGAACTGGAATGTTGCTGCTTGCTGGCTCAGAGGAGGGTGGTGGTGTCTGTACAAAGAAAAAATAAACCTGGTTTAAAAACCAACCAACCCCAAACCTGCCAAGTACCATCAGTAATGAAACTGTAACAGTGCCTTTTCATTCCTGCTGTAAATCCTTTGCGTGAGGATTTTCCATTTGTGGTGCATTCATGTCACCAAATTCTGTTCTTGGCTACTTGTACAATTTCCACTCACTTTCTGGAATTCTTATGTGCATGTCATAGTCACTTCTTCACAGTTGAATATTACATCAAAGCTAGAGAAATTACATCCTGTGATGGGAGCTAAACAGCCCAAACTTCCCTGGATCACCCCAATATGCTCCCAGGTGAAAGCAAGACCCTGCTGCTGGTACTGTGGGTACACAGGCATGTAAGATCACATCTTGGCATGGAGTGAAGAGTACTCCTGAGGCCACAGATGCTGCAAGTCCCTGTAGTATCTTCATGTGTGTTCACAAATGTATAGCAAGAATCATTATAAGAAGAGCCAGTTAGCAGCAATGCATTGTTCACATTAAAATCACAACCCCTGACCACCTACAAAATGGGCTATACAACTGAACTGAAATAAGGGTAAAATTAGAGCACCTGAACAGAAATAGGGAATGTTCAAACACAGGCAGGAAAGAAAAACTGTCTGAGACAGGAAAAGCTACAGAGGGATGTATAATATGATGGCAATAAAAGCATTATAAAGTTTGGAGGCTGGAAACATCACCCTCCTCTTTTCCCACACACCTTTTTATTGAAGTAACTGTGCATTGCAAGCCTTTCCAACAAACAGAGGAATAGTATTCAGGATGCTTTTAGGTCTTTTCTAATCTTTATCTATTTTTCACTTTAGAGATTCCAAATAGTGTTTACCAAAACACGGTTATCTCACAGTTGCAGTACCTCGTGAGCAAATCAATGTAACATTTAAATGCATTTTACAGCTTGTATTCTAACTAGTTAACAGAAAACTTTTGGAAGGGGTAAAAGCATATCCAGAAATACATACAATGCAGAGGTGTTCAGCAGGACTGGACAAAGAGCTCAGACCTGCAGGAATAGGGCAGGTATCTGAAGTGCAAGATTTACTTTAGATCAATTATTCCCAACTCACTTTGGCTCTATCAAATGGCAGAGGAATACAGCCAAATAATGTCCGTCTGCATTTGTGTCTTATGTAGAAATTCCATACCCCAGCACAATGCTTGTTATATTGCAAGACTTCACAATTAGCAGCTTGCAAATGGAGGCCAGTCCTCAGTGTGAGTGTGTACTGGTGGTGGTATGGAGAGACTGTTACAGTTCTTTTTATATAAAGAACATGTTGTAGCAAAGCACGATGAAATTGTGCTAATTTCTGGACTCCCATCACACAGAGCAAGCATTGGAGGCTAAGAGGTCAGTGTAGTTTGGAGAGCCAGGAATGCAGCAAACAGAATTTTCTCTGTCTTCACAAGAAGCACTAGGCAAGTGGGGTTTAGAGTTAATTTGGTTTCTACCCATTAAAATTATATGTTCCAAACATAAGAGTCATAAAAGGCCTATAAAAGTGAGAACACTTGCACACTGAATAACTTTGGAAAAAGCTTTGGCTCATGAGGGAGAAGCAGCAGACACAAGGGCAGCTCAGGAATTCTTCCTGACTGGTGTCATGAGGGCTCTTGGGTGTGCAGCCTCCCCACAACTCTCGCTCGCTCTACTATTGCACATTAGCTGAGCAAAGCAACACTCAAAACAGGACATGAACCATCACAGAACCCAAGAGTGCTTGCCCCTCTTCAACTGGAACGACCTGGTGACCAGAACAGTCCATTTGTGGACTTGCACGTGCAGCTTCAGATGTGCAGCACACTGCCTGCCACGGCCTTTAAAAAGCAGGCTGCTACAGCACACCAAGGACCATGCCTTCAGATGCTGTAAATCAGCTCAGCTTCATTGAGCCCTGGTAATTTAAACCAGCTGAGGGATGGACCAAAGACATTTATTAAGGCTGCAGTGTATTTAAGAACAAGTACAGATCAATAGTCCAACAAATATTCATTTCACATCACTACTTTTTAGAAGAGAGGTCAAATCGATCCGTATAGAATTTTTTTCAAAAATTTCAAGTAAAGACCAGTGAAAGTCAGTAATTAAATCCCCTTTGAAGGAAGCACTGGCAAGAACTGATACTGCACAGCAGCAGGAGTTCTGGCTCACGGGTGGCATTAGGGGCTATGAGAGAGCATTACCTACCCCTTGAACTGTCTTCTGGGAAGCCTGGCATCACATCAGTGAAAGGCCAGTTGGAATGAATGTAACAGATGAACAGTTGGGTATGTTGGTCCCAAAATAAACCAAACTGAACTCTGGAAATTTAGAAATCAGAACCTTTTTTGGCTCTTTCCTTTTAAGATGATGTCAGTGAGCTTTGTATTGTCCTCTGCTTAGTTACAAGCAAGAACTATAAGCAGCATCACAGGGAATATATCATCCTCATGAGATTTCCATCTTAGTTAAGAAAACACAAAACAGTATTAAGATTTTCATGAAATTTCCAGGTGTATTGATATTTTCAAATACAACACGACAACCCTGACTTTGGGAAGGAATGCAGTGCTTACTGGGAAGAGAGCACATACAGTCTACAGCTGAACAACCATGCCAGACCTTGGGACAACTTAGATTAGTAATCTGCCTCATTGGAATGACACAAGGAATTGTATAAAGAAAATGCCTCCATTAGTGAAGGAGAAGAAAGAGCATCATAGCTGGGTGCTAAAAATCAGAGGCATCAGTGAAGATAATTTCCTGAAGCCAGAGTGAACATGTGAGTGGTATTTTTAGGTCAGGCTGTATTCAAAAATACAGAAAATTATCTGTCTTGCAGGTTGACTTTAATATCACCACCAGACCACTCTGTTTTGCTGTATATTGGTTTATTCTTGCCATCTTTTTCAGAGCAGAGCCCTGGCAGCTCTCCTTGCAGCTTATAGCAGTGAAAAAGAAAGCCACAGGGCTTTAAATTTTTAAGTTGGTGTTTTGAAAATACTGCTGTATGTATTAGGCTTCTCCTGTTTTAGAGGCCCTTTCCTGGAGAGTCTTCCAACAGGAATATCATTTACATCAGCAAGGCTTTCTGGCAGTTTTTGTTTTTGTTTTGGGGTTTTTTTGCTTTTTTTTCTTTTTTCTTTTTTTCCTTTTTATAACCATGTTGCAGTGAGACATCAGTTTAGGCAGCCAGCTCTGCAATAAAACTGACAACAGGTTTATTCTCCTGCTCCTCATGGGACCGATAGGAATTTTAGAAAAGAAAGCAGGAGGGAAGGAACAGCAACAACATGTGTGTGTGATCTGCTTTGTCCCAGAATACCGATTCTGCTGTTTTCAGAGTGATTCTCATTTTAAAATCCAATGTTTTTCTTATATTTCATTAGATATTTTATTCATTTGGATTACTCTGCAGGGGCAATAAATCTAAAGCAGAGGTATCAGGAGGTTCTACTGACTTCAAAACTGCCAGGATTTTACCTTTGGGGTCAAACTGCCCATTGCCTTGTTCTTGTCACAACTATGGAAACCACAGTGAAACACCAGTGCCCTGGAGCTCTTCTGCCAGAGGGAATCCCTACAAAAGCATTGAAAAGATTAAAAAAAAGAAAGGCAAACCAAACCTAGTAATTTGAGGTCTTCGTGGAAGAGACTTATATCTCAGGAGGATTTTATCTCAGAAGGCTGAAAACGTAGCCTGGCTGCTGTGCCTGAAGTCACACAAGCTAACCTCTGCTCCTGCCCCGGGAAGGAGCACAGGTACTGGGAGCAAAGACTTCTTTTTTTCACACCAGGTGCACAAAGGGCCTTTTTTTGACCACAAAAGGATGATCTTTCCTTCCTCAGCATCAGACAAATGATTCAAACTCCTGAGCATGCAGTGATGGTCTGGGCTTCCACTTAAACCCATTTCTCCAACAGATGGCAGTAAAAAAAAAACGCGGAGCGCAGAATACCAAGAAGTCCAGAGAGTAATTGGAGTCTATGAAGGTCTGGGGGCCATGAACAGGCATTTGCTTCCACACTGCCTGCAGCCAGGGGCTGGTAACACACTGAGCAGCTGGCCGTGGTGCACACCAGCACGCTTGGAATAGACTTGCTGATAGATGAGAAATTCCATCTTGGTTTAGCGGATTTACACCCAATAGACTAGGACCTAATTACATCTTTTTAAAAAAGGTGACTCCACCTTTAGTACCTAGCATTTATCATCTCTGAACACTCCAAGACTGAGTGTGTGTGCCTTGGGGGTTACGTGCACATAGATTTATTTAGACAAAACTGCTGGTTTCTTAGTAGGAGCCATTTTCAAGTTTGGCCAGTCTTGCAGGAATTTCTCATCTCGTAGGTGATTCATTTATTCTAGTTGCAAACAGACGTTATGCCCAGATGGTGGCGCCTACAAATCACAGATCACTTCTACATAATTATTAGGTAATTCATTCCTAGTGGGTTATACATTGTGGGCTTTATGGTTTATTGCAGAAGAAAATAGAAGTCTCGATGTATTGCAACCCCTCAACCACCAGACTCCCCCAGCACTGCAACCCCTGCCTTCCTTTCCCAAACCATTGAGTGTATCATGGTGCTGTGTTAAATTAGCTTTTACAGCTACCTTCCATTTGGGGAGAAACTGTACCAGAGTAAGATATAAGAAAATACAAAAGGTTTAGACTAAAGATTCTTCACCCCATGGGAAATGCATAATTCAGGGTATTTGTAAATGTGTTTGTGATGTGCTGAAGAGCTGAACTGGAACAAGATAAATAAACCTAAGAAACCAGACCTAAGAATCTCCATCTTTGAGGGAAATAAGACAGGCAGGTTTAGATGTATTTTTGAGGGGACTGGAGGATTAGGGTCCATACTCTGAGAGGCTGCCCTAGTCACTGATAGCCTCATGCCAAAATGAAGTTCTGAGTGTTTTCTGCCAGCCACAGTGACCACCTTTTATACAGTACAGTTTATGTTCATTTTTGGGAGGTGGGGTGGAGGGAGGGAAGAGAAGTAAAGCTATTGACAGAATAACAGTGTGATGGGAGACAAGATTAATTATTTCTAAGCGAATCACAAACGTTCCAGAGATTCGGGGTCTGCATGAAGAGTAAAATAGAAAAAGCTTCAAACCTAGTATCTGAAAATCAGCTCAGCAAAGTACTTGAGTTTGGATGCTTACCTGGGACTGGTTTTCAGAAACAGGGTTCTCTCTGAAGATTATTTCAAATAGATGGGGATACCAGAACTGCCAACAGGCAATAAACTGGTGAGAAAGTCCTGTTTCATAATACAAAAATGTTTTATTTGAATTTTGTGATCATTGCTAATAGGGGTTCAGGTTTAACACACCATTTCCTCTAAATGTATGTGTTCAGATACCTAAATGTTAATTCTGACCTTTGTCTACTAAGTACATCTAATGTTCCTCACATATTTCAGTCACCTATAACAAATTACCCATTCCTTCCAATTCTCTATGTTCATTGTCCTTCTAAAGATGTCCAGAAGAAGGAAAAAAAGAGCAAGCTGGGAAGCAGAGAGATGGAGAATTGATTTCAGATCTGTGAGCAATTCCACATTGTCTAGATTATTCCTTGTAGGGGAAAAAAACCTCAACCAAACCTAAAACCAAAGAACAGAAAAATAATAAAACCCCCCAAACTTTGTGAGTTTGGTTTTTGTTGGTTTTGAGGTTTTTTTTTCAGAGAGGATTTTTCTAGCAGATTTCATGTTTGCCATTTGCTGGCCCATAGAAGTATCACTTCTTCTATGTCTTGTTCATAGGGAAAAGGGCTTGGTGGAGTTGAGAAATCACTAAATCCCCTATTCAGCCCAAGTGAAGCTCAAACATTAAAAACCTTCAGCTAGAAACCTGGCAAAAAAAGTAACCAGGGACTATCTATTAATTAAAACTCCTAGCAATAGCTGAACCTCAAAACTCTTTTCACAGTTATACATTGTCAACGATGGGGCACTGGTGCTACTCACATCTCTCATCCTCCCTCTGCACTTTCTCACAGCCTGCTCTCCATGGGATGTTGGGACTGCTGGGCTGTTTCACCTGTGAGGATGCTGCAGGTAATGTGCATAACATGAAGCAAATTCACATCTTCTTGTCCTCAGATGATTTCCACTCTGAATTCTGAAGAATCTAATTTCTTTCCCAGCACAGCCGGTATCTGGTGGCTGTTTGAGCTTCACTTGGGCTGGGCAGCACAGCAACTATTTCCCAGTTTTGCCAGTTGGGTTGCAAATAGCGTTTGTGCTAAATATGATTTGGGTTTCAAGATTCGGAGCATTTTCTTCTTATGCTTAAAATCAAGAGCCTCAGAATGTATGAGGAGAATAGTAGATTTTAAGCAGTCAAAGGCAACAAGAGAGACAGTGCAGAAAGATCCATTAGAAATGACAAAAGCAGGAGCACTTCCTGCTATCTTGTGTGACGTTTGATTAAGTATTACAGCCAACTTTGGTTAAAGAAACCCCTTGCTTAAAGATTAACGTATTTCTATCCTAACAGTGACAAATGTTGTCCAGATATCCTCGTCTGTCTCACAGAACAGGCAATGCAAGTGCAGTGTGGGCTCTGACGGTCAGTCTTTTTGGATGGGGTTCACATTTCTAATTCACCACCTACAAACCAAACACCTGGAATTACCAACAAGCTCTCCATACTTTTGTTTTTTCCAGGGCCATTTCAAGTGCCCCAAACACCATTGCTTATGATATAAAGATAAAATGTACACAAGGAAAGTACAGTTTAAAGCCACAATCCTACACGTGCCTTAGTCTTAATATTTTTTACTAACACAGATGATAGTTCTATTAAATATGTTGAGAATAGTCTAGTCGCAAAATGGCATCTTTGACTTATATAATAAGCATTTCTCTCTTTCCATCTAAGCTTTGGGAATGCACTTTTATTTTGATAAAAAAAAAAAAAGAAAAGAAAAAAACGGTTAATTTCAGCAATTAGAAAAAGTACTATTTGGGTTTAAAATTATTTCTGAAAGACAAATTTCACCACAGTGACTTAAGAGATGGAATCAGAGGTCAGTTTGAAAGAGTATGATGAACATCCAAGACCTGAGCCAAAGACTGCTTTTCATCATCTCAGTGTGGACCCAAATTCCCTGGGCACACCAAAAGAAAGATGATTTGTTTGATCAGAAAAAGAAATGGATAACTCCTGCTTGTTATTTGTTGGTGTCTCTTGGATGACTTTAAAAAAAACCAAAACCCAACAAACTCCACAGCTAAATTATACTGAGGTTTCTAGCTGTCATAAAATTCATTGGGCTGGGAAAGATATGAGGGGATCATTAAGTCCATGCCGAAACAGAGTTCAGAAGTTATTAAGAGTGTTACTGGGAATGCTCAAACACTAGCCTTTTGTATCTAATGCACTATTTTCATGACAAAATCCAGAAAGGTATTTATCTTTTTCTTTTAGGACTTCTAACCTGTGATAGACTGAACTGAAGTCTGTCAATAGGCTCAGAAGTTTCTAGTGGAAGAAAACTAAACAAAGTTATCTGTAGAAATTAAGTAAGAATTTCTATAGAAAACCAGACTGTAAAATTTCCAGCCTTTGTCAGAAGTAGTAAGACATTTTTTAGAGTCCAGCTGAAAAGTTCTTATAAGATTTCCAAAGGCTCATTTCTCAGTACTTTATAGTAGTTAGGCTTCTTTAGTCCTGTCACCACAATCATTAGTCACTGAGAATATGATAGACAGCTGGAGAGCAGAATAATCCCTTTAGCTGACACATTCATGCTGCTGCTGCCAGCAGCTCAGATGGCAATGCACAAGCAAAGCAAGACTAGGAAGCTCGGGTCTAAATATAAATATCTGCATTCATAGAGGGGATACCTTTATTCAATTCTGCCTACACAGATAGTCAGCTATACTGGATTCTACAAGCCAGTCAGATATTGCAAGGCATCTCCTGTACTGCCTTGCAGCAAGCAAGTACCTGAAGTGCTGTTACTGGGCACAAAGCCGTGACATAGTTTAACATCCCTTGGGTGGAATATTCCTGGAATTAAGTATCTCGCTCATATCACCTATTTTAATTTTTCAAAAGCACTGACATTCTCCAAAATAACAAAACACACTTCACAATATGCTAAAGTAAACACAGAACCAAACACAGATATCAGGGTTAGCAAAATGAGAACATTTCTCTAACTCCCCAAACTTGCTGCCACAGAGTATATACCTTTATTTATACCCTCTTAGAGGCTCAAGCAAGAGATTCAGATTTTCTGGAAGTTGTGATTTGTTTGTGAACTGAAGGCTAACATATTCTTAAGAATCAAGAAAAAAAAAATCTCAAAACCCCTCAAGGTTTTATTTGATCTACAGTAATCCCATTCTTCCCAATCACTGTGTTCAAACTTCAAACATCCCCCACATGAACAAGCAAGCAACACTCCCTCCACCCAAACCAGAAACCTTTCACTGCTTTCTTAAGTCTGACAACAAAACCAGCTTCAGCTGCAGTGCATAGTAAGAGAGAGCAGGTAGCAGAGCAGGCATTTCCCACAGCAGCCTCAGCAACTGAAAGCAGCCAGCCCTATGGCCATCCTCTAAAAACCTCTGGAGCAGAAGCACAGCAATTCTGTTATCAGAAAGATTCTCAGCTGTAAGTGCTAAGAGGGACAACAGATTTATTTCTGCCCCAGATGGTTCCTCAGAGGAAATCTGGGAATCCAGAAACTAAGAAGAAAAGGAGGAAGTAGAAAAAAAACCAAAACCCAAACAAACCACAAAACAAAATGGTAAAATATAGCTTGACTATCAAGGAAAACTTGCATAGGAAGAAGCTAGAAGTCTGTAGCTAGAATCCGTGAAGAGGTAATTTTTATTGTGAAAAATTTCACTGTTAGAGACATAGAGAGCTGGAAGTGGATGAGACAATGTCCTTGAAATTTTAACTGTAGGAAAGGCTCATGCCTGTATTTTCTCAGCTGTGTTAGTGCCACTGAGGTAGCCTGCCACACTGGCAAGGATAATTTAAGACCAGCTGAGATGATGATCCTTATATCTGCATGGTAAAAACGCTAAAGCTTCAAGACTTCTCTCATTCATGAAACTCTTACAATTATCAGCAATGGACTGTGAGCTGGAAAGCACATCTTGACACTGACAAGACGAGCTTGTGGGTGGGCAGGGGGAACCCCCTCTCCATAGATGTAAACCAACAAAAATCTCCCTACTAAAAACTTCTGCAAGACATTAAACCCAAACAATGGCATTTATTCAAAATCTCTTTTACAAGGTGAACTGAGCTCCAGCAGCCCAACCATAGCATGAGCTCAGCAATGCTAAGGAATATCTTCAGCTCCGTGCACAACTGGCCTTGAGGCTTTGGCCTGATGGACTTGGAGGCACCTGGTCATGCCTGCCACTGCTGCCTGGAGGGGTCCCTCCATGTGCTAAGCAGCTGTGGCAGACAGAATGGGGTGCCTGCATGCCAGCCAGCTGTCCCATGTGTGTGGCAGCCCAACAGTACAGACAGGCCCACTGGAGGGGCTGCACTGGGATGCTCACCTATGGCAGTGGCATCGTTTCCTGCCATCACCACTCGCTGCCAGAAGCAGCACCATTCAGAGTGAAATGGTTGGGGAAAGAAGAGGAAAATTAAATTAGTCAGGTTTGCAACAATGGACTGACTCTTTATGTGAAAGATGTTTCTTTTCTGGTAATAAAAGTTGCTCCTAAAGAATTTCACTCTCCTTTCAGTGCAGCTGCTTCTTCTTAATGGGTTGACAGCCTATGCTGTCTGTATTAGTCAGCAATAGAGTATCTTTGCCTGGCGATGCCAAGCCTCAGTGTAATTTCTGCAGACATCCTCATCTGAAAACACCTCGGGTGACAGTTTGGCAGGCACACTGGCATTTCCATCTGAATCCCTGCTCCTTCTCATTGAACTTCAGCACTGCCTAAAGTCACTAAATGAGAGAGAAACCCCACTGCAATAGAAAAGGTATAAACCAAGTGAGGGCTAGTTTTTTATCTATGGCTAGATAAAGCAAACTCATTGTGGAAGGGGAAAGTGTGGCTGGACATCTCCAGTCTGTGGCAGGACACAACTTTGTGGCACACTTTTCCCAGGACTAAAGGGATGCTGGATTCTGAGCTGCTTTTCTAGCCATGCATGTGTCCTCACTGCTGCTCTGGGGTGATATTGGCACCCTTGATGGTAGCATCTCTGTTGGGCTGAGCCCTTGCCTGCATCTGCTCTGTTGTTCAGGTGCATCAGCATTCCATCTGATAAACTTAAAGAAGAAACACACCATTCTCACATTTCTATAAGTGTTGCTTTCTGGACTCCACCAGCACACAGACACTGCAGCACAGATTTCACTTTGGAGACCCAACAGCCTGAGTCAGGCCTCTTTCTAATCTCACTATTCCCCTTGGAAAGCAAATGCTTTCCTTTGTGAGCACAGAGAGCACTCATCCCAGCCTCTTGGCTTTCACTTGCTACAGATGCTTTGAAAGACTAACTCCTGTTAATTAGAAAAAGATAAACAAACTCAGACCTTGCAAGTGCAGGTCTAGCACTGGGCAGTCCCAAAGGGACAAGCTTTGGAAGTTGGTTTACCAAACATGTTTCTGAATTGTCCATTGAATTTAAACAGATGCCATTTATTTTACATGCCTTCTGAAAACTGTTTCCAGTGAAAGTACCGTATTGATAACAGCATGCACTGCCACAGGAAAGAATCAGGGATCACCCACATGTTGCCTTGAAAACAAACAGCCCCTAAACAATTGATCAGTCACTGCTAGCATTGAGTCACTGCTAGTATTGACACAGCCCATTACGGATAAAAATACAGGTGGAAAAAAACTCATCAGGGATGTGCAAACCCCTTTATTTAAATGCTAGCAATCTAAAGCAAGTTTTGCTCCTATAAACAGCAGCACTGTATTACAGATGTATTTCTCTCGAGTCTTGGCAGAGAGGGAACACACTGCCAGGCTGAGGGAACCAGAAAACCAGTGATTAACCTGCCAAGACTGGGACTACTGAGATGGCTTAACCAGGCTGCCAGGAGAGGTGGAAGTGCATCAGAGACTACTGTGTAAGTTGTTGCTTTGGCTCCTGGCATGTCATGTAAGCATGGCCCCAGAGCCTGAGCCTGCTGCAGCACTGCAGCCCCTCTGCAGGAACATCAGCAGTGCAGGGTGTCAATCGCACACCAAGCCATGGCCGGCCTCACGGGCTATGTGAGATGTTTAATTAATGAAAAAATCCAAACCAGGTTGACGGAATAGTCTATGGAAAAAGAGATTAGGAAGGATGAAAGACCATCTATGTGAGAGAGAGAGAGTGAGAGCCAGATCTCTTCAGCTCCTTGCCTCAGTTTCTACTAACTCCTTTCCCACCCTTAGCTGTAACTGCCCACACAAATGAGGTACTTCTCAAAGGAAAGGCTGATGCTTGTGCATGACATATTAAACCTGACTCAGTGTTGTCTCAAACAGACCTTACAATGAATTAAAAAATAGATTAGCCAGATTTCTAAAGCCAGAGCTAAGAAAAAGGCAAGCTAAGAGTGGCCACAATGTCTTTTGGTCATTGTAATTTTAACTGCCTTTTTCTGCTGTGGGTATACAATACAAGGTCCAGTTTTACTTTAGTCTGTCTACTGCTGACCTTCATTTCTACATCATTGCTTTGGGAATCTTCAGGGCTTTCTCAGCAGAACTATAAACTTCAAGTAGCAAAACTAGACCACAGCTGTAGAGCTCTGCCACTTTCTAACTGACATTTCTGCCTGGGGGACAAAATGATACAAAACATCTCAAATAGAAAGGAATACTGATAAGAATTCACTGAATTCCTTGCAAAGAAATGGAAGAAACAGAGAACTTGAATTTTGAAAATGCAGATAAATAACAGTAACAAAAAGCAGAAAATCTGATTTCATTTTAGGAAAATGAAGAAAAATTTCAGCATTTTAACTTTTCTTCTCAATCTCAACAATGCAGAGAGAGTTAACCCATGTGTGTTTGGTTGACCTTGGCAAGTTGCCAGACACCCACTCAGCTGCTCTCCTACTATCCCCTCCTCAATAGATTTGGTAGTCCACCTACAGAAAAACTGTTTAGATAGCCTATAATGCCTAGTCACATCCAAATTATATACTGTGTGAAAGATTCTTCTGCAGTGACTGAACAGGGTTACCATAAAATGTCATCTGTACATGGTCAAAAATCCTTCCCTGGGCATAGTCTGGGTGATATAAGTCTAAACTCTGCCTAAGTGATTGCTCTGTGAAGAATATGGTGGTCATGAATTGGAGATAGAGCTTGAAGCAGAGTTATTTTATACAATAGAGAAGATTTAATCCATTTCTCAAGTTGTTGCTGTTTTCAGAATATATCAAATGTCTGTAAATAGAAGCTACTGAAGTCACAAAGAATAGAGATCATCTTCAGTGTTGAGGACAGTAAGAAAGAGCTACCTTAAATTTTGCTACTCAGCCATTGACAGAGTGGGTTCTCTTGTATCCCAAAATTATTTGGAGTTGATTTATTTATTTCTTTTTAAGAACAGTAAATCAATATAAAACAAGACTATGCCTATAAATGGAACCAAAAGAAATGTATCACCTTGTAATCAATCAGAAAAAGAAATGACACAGTCTGCCAATTTTTTATCCTTACTATTTTCAGTCCTAGAGGTTTTTTCCAAGCACCATCAACATCATCAAACAATCTATGGCATTAACTAGGGAATGCTTATACTTCAGTGTGGGCAGATGATGTATCTCAACTTTCCTTGCTTGAACTCCATTCCATCTCCACCTCTGCAGTATCAGAAATATAAAAGTCCAAAAAGTTATTGCATTAAAAGTTAATATAAGGATAAAGCAGGTTATTCAATTTAACTGATAGAGCTGGGTCCCTGGTGAGAAATCACAAGTCAGCAAATTCTGGGATGACTTCCAAAGGCACAGACAGGTGCTTAGGGTTCATAACCATGGAAAGTTGAAGGTAAGCAATAGCTTGATTGCACCACTCTATTTAAATAGAGACAGTCCCACTATTACCAGCATTACCATTCAAGTCTGGAGAAGCTGGCAGCCATTTTCATTCTCCAGTATCTCTAGCTCATGTCTTCTTCCAAATATATAAATATTGTGTAACTCATCAGCTTTATAGATACTTAGTTAAACTATAGCTTCTCCTCATCTGGGAAAACCTTGTTCCTTCAGTGAAGAAACCCACAGGGTGCTGCAGGCAGCATAGGCTGCAGTCCCTGCACTGTGGGAAAACCAGCCTAGGGCAGCACACCAAGAAAGTGGGACACAGAGACACGAAGGTATTAGCATGGCTAGCCTGACCCTTGAGGGTACATAGAGACTGCAAAGGACACCTCTGCTGCTTTTTGCATGCATACCTTAATCACAACATGCCTAATACAGGAGCATCAGTCACTGCCTTTTGTCCTTGGTGCAGAGCTCTTTGAAAAAACTCCTACACTCATTTTTTGAAAACATTTTTAAATAATGGATGGGAAAAACAAACTAAGAACAACATAAAAAAAAAATAAACCCCCTGCTCACTGCCAAATCTGCCATGCCTGGCTAACAGAGAGGTCATTCTTTGTTTTGGTTCAGGCAAATTCTTTTCCAAAAGCTATGCTTTACACAAGGAGACTTCATTCAAAGACGCAATTAAATATTCCTTTCCTGAAGTGGCCACACAGAGCATCATGTCAACACATCCCTGCAAGATTTCTCCAAGAGTTCAGCAGAATAATTAGCTTTGGTACCATTGCACAGTAGTTTTTATCTATTAGAGTTTTATCTTGCCTTCTCTCAGTGGTGAGTCTAAGAGAAATTCTGAACGTTTGCCTCATGGGTCTAATCATCTTATTGACGCTCAAAGCGTTTAAATGTGATCTGTGGCCCCTTCACTCTTTGACATTCCAGTTCTTAAAAAAACTCAGATATTTTGGCAGGTGCTTAGCTCAGACTTGTTCTTTAGGCTATAAGGCTTTTGCCTGTCTAATTAGCTGTGGCAAAAAGCTGAGAATGTTGACAATCTGGGGATGTAAGGTAATAAAAAATAGATTATTTACCAGCAGCAAATTAAGCCCTTTAAGAAACAGTGTGATGAGTTGTGCCCCTCTGACAATTCCCTGTAGCAGACAGATACTACTGTCTCCATCTGTCTGTCTTGTGCACAGTGTACCTGATGGCATGTTTCTAATCTATTTTCCCATGCAAAAGAATTGATCCACCAAACCCTTCAGAGACTAAAGAAAGTAACCTTTCTGGTGACAGGAAGCAAAATCCACGTACTCCCAAAGATCATTTTAACAGTTTTTTTTGGGGCAGCACAAATAACTGGCCAACATCACCAAGTGCTGCTTGCTACTGGAGATGCAGAGTAGTTGCACTTGCTTGTTTGGACTGGCAGACAAAGGCATGGAGGAAAAGGCAACTCTGAATTATGGATGAGGTCTGGCTTCTTAGAAGAAAGCAGCTCCATTACTCGAAATGCTGTGTGCTCTGCTCCATGGCAGCTTTTGCCTGGCTGTGAGGAAGCCACTGCTGCTCTGGGGTCAGGCAAGCAGCAGTTGAAACTTGAAGAGATACAGAAAAACCCATATAAGGAAAGTTAGGAGTGAAGGTGATGTGACTTCTTGCCTAAGCACATGGTAAGCAATGCAGACAAGCATGCAGGTGCTACAGAACATTTTCCCCCTTTTTAAAACCCAGCCTCAGAAGCCAGCTGATAAAAACAATGGACTAAAATCCATGGCTCGTTAGGGTATTTTATTTCCCTCAGCCAGTCTACCCAACTGACAGTCTGTCTTGGCTTTACTCCTTTTTCAGACCACAGCACTTCTTGATATTAAGAAATGCAGTTTTAAAATGCTTATTGGTTTACTCAAAGCAGGGATTCTTACAGCACATACTATCTTCTCATCTGTATGTCTTTAGAAATGGATTAGCCACACCTACCTGTATGTTTCCCTACTGCCTTGTTACCATAAGACCTAAAACAATCTTTCAGGTCCTGTAAGGCAGTGCAATAATCTGTTGACAATGGAATGTCAGTGAAACTTCTCCAGGTTACAATACTTGGTATTGTACTATTCTATTTGACTCCAGAAAATGTTGTAAAGACCATTTTTAGATCTAATGTCTGGTCACACATTTCAGCCTGTATGATGCAAGGAATCCCAAAAGTCCAATATTTTGTCAACTCCCTGTTACTGTAAGAATATTAAATATTTTTCTTAGAGAGTTTATTAATCAATATGGATGGAGTAAATGATGTTGTAAAGCTCACTCACTTCATTGTTCCAGGATTCAGAGATGACAGCAGACCTACTGTTTGAAGTGGTCACACCAATGGTAATGTAACACCTCAGCAAATATTACATGTATATGGATATTTTGCTCAGCAAAGACTGCAAATTGTGTAGCCTTTTCAAACATGCCAACTCCCTTGTGTTTTGGTTTGTCTCATCTACAGAAGGCAAATATGATGTCAAGGTTTATTGAGAAGACCACAAAGCAATATTCATTTTGTAACAGTTAGGGATGAACTGAATGAGTTGAACAAATGGACACAGACAGGTTAAAACCCTTTGCACACATCTATGCTAAACTGCAACAGAATTATATCCAAGATTTGGGCTAAATCCTTACAGAGATGGACAAGAAAGCGAAGTGCAGTTTCTCCCGTCCAGGTAAAAGGCTAGAAGTATCAGAAATCTCATGAGTGTGATTATTGCCAAGATCCTGTCAGTTCAATTTTAGAGATCAAAGACACTATAGAAACATTCTGTAACTCTGGTTTTAAAGCAATATGTAAGGAATAAGGAACATAGATATAATTTAGCAAAGCAGGTTTCAGAAAAGGATGGAACATTTCTCTAGAGCAGAATGTCTACAATAATAAATAAGGCTGCTTAGAAAAGCCCTGAGTGGACTGTGGGGACAAAGCCCACATAAATTAATGCAAGACTCTAGTGATTTTTGCAAGCTTTGGATTGGGTGCTAATGGATACCAATTAAGATGAAGCTTTCTATATAGATAAGTTATCCATATTTTTCTGCTAATAGAGGTTGCCACACCTCAAAACATTTTGTCCTTTTTAGCAAAGGACCTGGTAAGAGACAAATCTTGATCCGATGAACTTTGAACAGAAAGAAAACAAATTCCGTTTAATAATATATGGCATTTTGTGAGATATTTGCTGAAATATATTTCAATGAATCCACTGTCTCACTGGTGATCAGCTGGTAGTAGCTGTTTAAAGCACAGAGAACAAGTGAGCACACAAATTCCTGTTTGATTTTCAGCTTTTCCTTCCTGAAAATACTAGAAAAGACTCAAAAAGATAACTTTCCAATAATACAATTAATTTGAAAGGAACTTAAGGAGTTATCTGTGTTTCATAAGGCTTTTATATAACAGACACTGACAATGAACCTGGTAGTTGTTTAGAAAGCTTTAACATAGTGCAAGAAAGAAAAAAAAGACTCCTTTCCATATGCAGTGCAGTAAGAGAAAGTGTATTCCAATGTACCTCTTTCCCTTTCCAATATCCAACACTACGTTACACTGCACAAATACTGAAACAAATTAACTGTCAAGGGCATTTTATCAATAAATAATTGAATTTACTTTCCTAGAAGGGTTGAGGCTTGTACATTTCCCTCTACAATTACAATGGTGTCTTCTTCTGTACCTACTTTAACTGCTACTGCATCTCCAAACCTTGATCAGGGAGGCAAAGATTTGTTCCAAAGATGGAACAAATGTGCAACTAAGAATAAAAAGAGAAAAAAAGTTGTATTTCTATTCTGGCTCCTTGTAGTTAGACTGTGCATGTTCATTAGTTCCTAATACCTTCTGAACCTATTGGCTAATCTGATGCATATTCGAGAAGTGCATGGCTACCAAATCAAGTCTTCTTGATCTGCAAGGACAGAAAACTTCACCGAGGAAAGAGATCTTGCTAAGGGAAAAAGTCCAGCGTGACACACCATTTACGGACACGAGTTCATACACAGGGGGAAGGCATAGACAGTGGGCAGAGAGGGGACAGCCCTAAGTGCAGTGAACACTTGAGAAGGTGCTTACATCATCCTAGACACCAGGGAATCCAGGCAAGATACAAATCTAATGAAAAACAGACGTCGTTAGTTTCACTGCTCAAGGAGCTGCATGTTTACAATTTGGGAAGAAATTATCTGAAATGGAAATGTTAAAAAAAAAAACAAAAAAAAACTTTGCTGCAGGATTTATAATGGGTTCATAATAAAAATACAGATTGTTAAAGGTCTTGGATACAAACACAGCCATCGTGCTAAGTATTCACTAATCAGGATACGCAAAGCAACTAAACAAAAGGGTTCATCATCCTAAATTGCAGCAGGTCAAGATTACCTGTGGGGAAGAACTGGGGCTGCCTGAGCTGCCAGAGAAAGTGCAGCACAGATGCTTCAGAAAAGCAGTGTCTGGGGTGTTATAAGCAGGGCTGAGCTTGTGTTGAGGAAGGGACTTTTGAGTTCAGTGAAAGGCAAGTGGGAATAACTTAATTATCAAGGCTCTTATCTCATTTAGGTGAATTTAAAACAATTTTTCCTGTCTCAAATATGCTGCCTGATCATTTCACTGGGTGCTTTTCCTAGCTGCTTTACAAGAAGCAGTAAGAGCAGCTTCTGAAGAGTTATTTGTGACTCAGCTCAAAGGTTGTCTGTAAGAAGCTTATACTGCCACTTCTGCAGAACACCATCTGCCCAGACAAACCTCCGCATTACAGACTACAGTGGGGACTCAGTAAATATCAAAAAGGGAATCACATGGGTGGAGGTTTTGTGTGGTGGTGCCCTGGAGGAGACACTCCACCCTGATAACTTTGTGCTACATGGCCCATCACTATTCTGTCTCTTTCTTCTCAAATTTTATAATTCCCTTGTAGCTGTTTAATCTGGCTGATGGCTGTCTTTGCATTTATCATGAACAGTTTTGGACAGACTCCGTCCAGCTGGCTCGTGTATTTGTGTACTGCATCCACACACACAACAATTATACTCACATTCTTATTTTCATAGCAGTGTTTTCCTGTCCATTTGCCAAGGGAGGGCTGTTCTGGCACAATATCATCAGTAGGTGTATCACTTCTGGTATGCGCCCTGTGGAAATAAAGACACCCTTTGAACCTAAACTCAGACAAAATCATTCAGACTTATGTTTTCATTTAGTCTCAGATACCCACTGCAGCAGCATTCATTAATATGACAAGTGATTCCTTTTTGTATATATAACACATGTTAAAAAAGGTTGGACACTTACATAATTAACATTAAAAACTATGTAGAATTTAAAAGCTAATCCTTACACTACAGAATGGTAGGGGTTGGAAGGGAACTCCAAAGACAGAGTCTAACTCCCCTGCCAGAGCAGGACAAAACTACAGCAGATCACTCAGAAATGCATCCAGACAGGTCTTGAAAATCTCCAGAGAAGAAGACTTCACAACCTCTCTCTTCCAGCGCTCTGTGACCCTTAAAGAAGTTCTTCCTCATGCTGAGGTGTAATCTCCTGTACTCCAGCTTGAATCCATTGTCCCTCGTCCTATCACAAGGTATGAGTGAAAAGAGGCTGTCTCTGCCTTCTTGATACCCGCCCTTATGTATTTACAGACATTAATTAGATCCCCTCTCAGTCTTCGCCTCTCCAGATTAAAAAGCTCCAGATCTTTCAGCCAATCAGAAATGAAAAAAAAAATTAATAATCTCAGCTAAAGTCTCAAGGTCTACAGCTCAAACAATTGCTAGCAAATGTAAAATGTTTTTTTCTGCACGTTTTTCCAAACTGGTTTCTATAGAGTCTCTTTCAACTGCTAGTATGGGCCAGTGTCACAAACACAATTTCTGAACCAAGCAGGCCACTGATACAATATAGTAAGGCCTCTCTGACCTAAAAATATCTGAATTCTAATGGCATACAGCTCAGCACCAGTCACCTCTTACAATCAGAACATTTGCAACACATTTCCCACACAGCTGTCAGTTACGGTGCAGAGGACAACCCTCCATCACATAGCTCTTTTCTGGAGCTTCTATTGTACAGGCAGAGGGGAAAGCAAGGCTCATGTGGAAAAACCAATGCCTCATTTCTTGCCTTGGACTACGGGACAGGGCAGGAAACAGATTGTTTTAAAAGGGTCCAAAGGAGCAACGTGCCTTTGGCTCCTAAGGCACGCAGACAACTCGTACACAACCCCAACCCTGGCTTCAGCCTGTTTGAGGGGGTTCCTGTACCAGCAGCTACGAGCACTGTTCTTTGGTACCGAGCAAGACAGCAAGCTCTGGCTGTCCTGGAGATGAGAGCAGAAGCCGTGCTGCTCGCAGCCAGGCCGCAGTCCTGCCTTCCCGCCACTGCGCTTGGCGCAATGGGCTCTGGCACGGAAACAGCAGCAGGTGCGGGGCGGCGAGAGGCCCCGTGTAGCGCAGTGTGGCATCAATTACCATCCCATTTCAGGCAGGAAAGGGATTAAGAAAGAGGTAGAAAAAAGGCTGATAATGACAGTAACTAAATTAGTCAGCAGGGGATGAAGCTGCCACCCTCAATCTTGGGAGCTTTTTTCACTCTCCCATGTGCTTAGATGCAGAACACCTGAAGTCAGCTTCGCGTGGGGCAGGGAGGATTTTAAAGGACTTTTGAACAGCACTGCTCAGCCAGTGAGATGCTACGAACAGCAAACGCAGCGTGTAGCATTCCCTTTCTCCCACTCCTTTACCTCTCCCCTCCTTTTGGGAAACATTTAAGTGGCAGCACAAAGAATTTCTAAGCAATTGAAGTGAAGCACTGGTTAAAGAACAACTACAGAAAACACCAAGACATACTGCCTAAAAGGATTTTGAAAGAAAGATCCTTAATTTGAATGGAAAATGTCTCTAAATCCTTTAAGCTGCTTTGAAAATCTCAGCCTCCATGATGTGGTTTACATCTAAGATAGCTGCTATTCTAAAAACAGAACACAAACCTAACTAGAAGAAAGGTGTGGAAGAGGCCAAAATTCCCCTGTAGTTTGTCTGATAATGCTTTTTTTTTTTTTTTTTAACAAAGAGCTGATTTATTTAGAGGGCAAAGTGAAAATCTGAGTCTGTGCTTTCAGTATGGGAACCACTTTGGAGCAGCAGCAGCAGGCCACAGGCAGTACCCAGATAAGCACTACCACAAAGAAGCTGTTCTTGGGGAGCAAAGCTCATAGCAGAGTTTAAAGCTGGGCTCAAATGACTACTTGAGATAGTTTGAAGCACCTGCAACTACACAGGAGGCCCTGGATTTGGAAAGAAGCTTTATCATCAGAAGATTATGTCACTACCTAAGACAATTTTAAACAAACTAAGTACTGCAGTAGGGATTCAAATGCTAACAAAACAATTAATGAGGTTTTGGGGTTTTTTTATCTATATAGATGCCTGCTGTACTGGCACTGTGAGCTACAGCACTCACATATCATATACTGGAATGGAGCACATACATATGTATATCTATCTATAGCTCTTTACATTTTAGACTCTGCTTATTTATGTACCTAACCATTCTGGCAGCAAAACCTCATCTTAAAATTGCATGTTTCTCAAGTAGGAATAAGTTCACTAAATTTTGAATGAAATAGGGGTAAGGTTGCCAGAGGGTGATGTTGAAGATGTATTTAAAAGTAATCTGGAGTGTGAAATAACCAGGGTGTTTAGTATTAAAAATATAAGTTCCTTAGAGAGGATAGAGAACAGTACAAAGAGATATTTAAGCTTCACTTGTGTTGGAGGATTTATTAGTTCTTGAAAAGAAAGATTTCAAAGAAACTAGCAACAAATGAGGGAGTAATTACATATTGAGTTTGCAGAGAATAAACTAATTATAAAAATATGGTATGTTATAGGCCATCTGCCCCCCAAAAAAAGAACTGAATTGTCAAATTACTGAGCCAGAGATGACACATTATAATTATACTGTTACTAAGCAAGATTTAATACAAAATCTAACAACATTTTGCAATAACAACCATTTCTCTCTCTTGTTTGAAAATGAGAGTCATTATATGCTATCATGAGATTTGACATTTCTTGTCAGTATCCCAATGTGTCAGGATAACTACATTACCCATCTTTTTTGGAATGAGAAAAAAAACCTAGTGGCAAACCCAGTGGAGGCATATTCCAGTGCTAACTTGGGAAATAAGTGAATTTCACCACAACTCAGAGCACAAACTAGTAACTTAATAATTGCAGTATTTCATTCTATGAATAGGGGTACAGGCATTTAACAGAATGCACCAAGCTGGCTGAGCATCCCAAATAATTTTGCCTTGCCTTTGGGCTTTCTTTTATTAATTAAAAATAGAGGTAAAACTTAGGCTGTGTTCAATCTGTCTGTTGTTAGAGTCCTTCCTTTGAGAATACTCACTTAAAATCCAATATGAAATCTAGTTTAGGTGTAAACAAATGAAACCTATCATCCTGTCTGGCTTAGGACCATGAGCCCCTCCTCATGGTAAAGACACTTGGAACCTGGATTCCAGCCAGAAAGTAGAGGTGGTGTATCATTGCTAGGAATTAAATGGCTCAAAATGCTGAATGCTTCAATTTATTTTTAACTAGTTTTAGCTCTTACAGGTAATTTTTCACCTTTCATGATTCCTTATGCAGTTCTACAGAGTAATTTCATAAATTTCGTAAGAGTCAGTGCCTAAGATCATTCTACATATAATTCAGTTTTATTACAGTCAATGTTTTCTTTGGGAATTTAGTCTCAGGAGGCTTTAAATTCCTGTTGTTGAGTTCTGTCTTTACTGAAAAACACATAGAGGATCATCAAATACTAAAGCAATTAGGAATGAGAGGTGAGTATATTTTTAAGCAATGTGGTTCTAACCTTAAACTACATCCTACTACAGCTAAGTGAGAGTCTGCTTCGTGATCTTTCCTCTCCCTTATCAGTGACTAAACATAGTAATTTCTATTTCTATAAAGTATTTGTAGCAATCGCTGACATTGCTAAAAGGGAAAAAAAGACCTCACATATTAGGAAGAGTTTTAGGGGACATTTTCAATTCCCAATACACTAAAGTGCATGGAAAATCTTCATTCATGAAAAAGGTCTTAATATATTAAAAAAGCCCAAACCCTCCAGAGAAACACAAAACAACCACAGCAAAACCCACAAAGAGGGAGCAAAAGGCAGAACATTCAAAGCTTTTAAAATTTTTGTCTCGGTACCCGTCAGGCCCAAAAAGTCATAGAATCATAGAATGTTAGGAGTTGGAAGGGACCCAGAAAGATATCTAGTCCAGCCCCCCTGCCAGAGCAGGATCACCTAGACCAAGTCACCCATGAATGCATCCAGGCAGGTTTTAGAATGTCTCCAGAGAAGGAGACTCCACAACCTCCCTGGGCAGCCCATTCCAGAGCTCTGTCACCCTCACTGGGAAAATGTTTTTCCTTGTGTTGACCCTAAACCTCTTGTGCTCCAACTTACTCCCATTGCCTCTTGTCCTGTCATTGGA
>JAOEGS010000243.1:25034-66581 GCA_025447755.1 Corythornis vintsioides
GTCACAGGCCTCCAGCCAGACTCTGCTCCACTGACCACAACTCTCTGGGCTCTGTCCTTTAGCCAATTCCCAATCCACCTCCCTGCACAATCACTCAATGTGCACTTCTTAAGCTTGGCTGTGAGGATCCCATGGGATCCTTTCCAGGGATGGAGGTGAGGCTGACAGGCTTGTAGTTACCCTTGCATGGTTATGGCTTCCTCTTTGCTCACAACAGTCTAGATGTAGATTTGGTTCTCCACCATCAGTAACAGTGGCCAGGGGAGGCAGAAGGCAATCTGGTCTGCCCATAATCACACAGAGCTGAAACTCAGTGACTGATACCTACAATTTTTCTTGCTTTTTTTTTTTTTTTCTGTCATCTTGGAGACATCAAGCTTTGGAGCTGAGCTTGCATCAATTCATACAGTTAATGCTTGTTAACATTAAAATGGTTCAGCATGCGATTAAAGTTTGCAGTTTAATAAGTAATTACACAGTGTTACTGCAGTCCAGCGTGCTGTACTTTTCTTCCCACAGCACTGACATGCATACAAAATCAATGAATCCATTCACCCTGATGTCTTCATTGCATGCTCTGTTCTTATTTGCACCCCCCCAAATTAAACATTTAAGAGGCAGTTAATAAAACTAACAGTTAGACGAGACAAATTAAATAGAATTTCTGAAGAATGTATTAAAATTTAGTATTAGGATTATTATAAACTGAGTTACATTTTCTTCCATTTATTTTGGTTCCAAGAATTTTTTACAGGACTCTAGTAATTTAACTAAATCCTGAAACAATAGCTGCAATTCCAGTACAATGAATTAAATTGGCATATTCACGGTCACATTTTCAATGACACAAAGCTGTTTTCAGATAGAGGAAATTTCCCAGAAGTTTAAGGCATTCCAACTGGGGCTTTGCTCATTCAACTCATTTCCCAGGTGGGAAACTAGACATCTGAACAGATAAAAAAAATAAATTCCCACATTCATGCTGTATATCCATCTTATTAAGTTAAATCCATACACAAATTCTTCCTCACAAACAATATATATGAAGCCCCGTAGATGCCGATGCACTGAGGCATTCTGTTCAATTGATGCTGCAGGTCCCTGACTGGTGCCATTGTTGTTAGATGGAATCAGCTAGTAATTATGTTTTTAAACTGCTAAAGTCGTCCACAGAACAGTATCTTTTTGCCATTTGCCGACAGTATATTTAGGGTTAGGTGAAGAGCCTTTTAAAATGAGTATCCAATAACACAGCTACATGCAGCTTTTCAGAGTTGATGTCAAGCCTAAATGGCCACTACTTTAGAATCTAAATTTTTTCCCTTCTCCTGCATCTTTTGCCCTCAGCACGTTTTGCACATAGCACGTGTCAAGGCTGCAAGTTTGCACATGTGAATAGCAAACCAATGTCATCAGCTGAACACAGCCCCGGCTGAGATTAATTGAAAAGCAAACAAACAACCAGAAAAACCCTGAAGAGAGATTTTCCCCATCTCAGTATATTAGAAGAGGGATTACTACTGACAGCAACTTGAGAGAAGAAGAAATAAAGGACAGTGAAGGGGGAAGTAGTTTGCAGCATTCAATCAGTATGCAGCATCAGACTCTTAATTTGCAAAAGCTCTGCTGTAGCCGATATTCCAGCACCGCTGATAGCCACTTTGCTCCCAATGACTGTAGCTACTGCAGATGCAGCCTAACGACTTCTGTAGTTGTGGAAAGATTTCCCCAAACAAAAGAGCAAGTGAAAACTTTGTTTCCTTGCTCCTTGCTCACTAAGACTGAGTACACACAAAGTGGAAAACATTTCTGGCCTTTTTGGTGTGGACATTGACGTGTACACTCTTGGTTGGGATATAGACTATGTTCACAGCTTGCTTAAATTAGCTTTGCCTCTCTTGTGTACAGGAAAGGCACAGTATCTTAAATAGTGTTCTTAGTTCCATCTCTGAGCAACTCCCTGTGAACCACCTGTGAGGTACCACGACTCAGACATAACCCTTTCTTTCCTCATTACTCCAGCCCCAGTAGCATGAGTGTAATACTGTCTCCCACTGAGCTGTATTAGCTGAAGCTTAGTAGGGAAGCAGGTTTGTATGCGATCAAAGCTCTAGCCACCACTTGTCCACCTGCTCCTGGTCAAAAAAAGAGGTCATCTGGCTCTATTAAAAAGAAAAAAATAATAAAAAAAATCTGAGTATCAAGTTAGCCTGCGGTAGAGTCCAGGGAATATTTTAATTTCTTTTCACAGAAATAGAGTAGATAATGCTGACCTGCAGGGAAAAAAAGCACAACAAACCAAACCAAATAGCAACTCTATTAACACAGTTTAAAGTAATCTTCTGAATTTCCAGTAAGACAACACAAAGTCAGGTTAAAAGTCTCCCAAGTTTACTCAATACAGACTCAATTATAGATCTACTAAAAATGACCAAGCCTGAAAGCATCTCGGCTGTAAAACAGCAGATGAAAGCAGTCAATGAATGCCACCCAATGCAGACAGACACTGGGTACCTGTACACTGCTAAATTGATAATAAACGGACATAATATATACCTAGACTCTGTGCTCTGTACCCTCCCTACGTGTGGTGAATGTACTGTGGCATGAACTGAACCCCAGGTCATTGGATTTCTCTCTGCCTTTCTGCCCCAATGGATTTAACAAGTGTTTTCTGCTGGTGTTAATCCCAAGTAACTGCTACCAGTGTCACTTCAACCTTGAAACGTCTGCTTAAAATGCTGCTCTTCCTCTAAGTAAAATCATTTTGATCAGATTCTGTCCTCTGCGTTTCTCATCTCTGCCTAAACTGAAATGTGAAACATTTAAAACAATAAAAATCACTGTACTGGAAAGCTGCACTGTTTATTTTTTGTACACTGCATGCAAGTGTACAGCAGACCTTTAAGAGTTCTAAATTCATTCTGACCTTCTTCATCGGTTATTTACTTTGGGCCTTGAGGAAATGCTTAGCTTAAATGGCCTTTTTCCCTTTCAGAAATCTAATCTTCCAGAAAAATTCCACTGGACAGCAGGTTTTGTAATGGAATTACTGTAGTTAATTCCTATCACAGCAGTTCCTTAATGAAAGGCTGGACAAAAGTCAACAGGTACTGTCCTCTGCAAAAGGTGCTGTAAATATGAGCATCTAGGTTCAGAAAGGTCTGTCATCTCCCCATCAAGATAATTAATGGTCTCTCGAGTCAGGCAATTAAAGGTTGCAATCATAATCTATAAGATATCTCCCTTTGTTTCCCAATTAAAACTTTTCAGACTAATTAAAACCATGGCTGTGTCATGCAGTGTGGTGGTTTCCAACCAGTGCAGTAAAATAATGGGTCTCAGCCAGAGAAGATAAACGCTTGAAAAAAAATTACCCATTTAGCACCATCTTATGTCAACATTGATATATGAAGTTTTGCTTCACATAGTGGAGGAAACCATCTTTTCTTTAAGGTAACCCTGCAGTAGCTTTCATATGAGCTGAGAGCCTCCTTTTATATTATCTCTCTTCAGGGAAACCTTTATCCATTAAAGTCCTGTAACCGGGAGCCAAGTGCTTGGGTTCCACAGAACAAATGAGCCCAAAGTAATGTCAATTATATGAAAAAAAAAGAGAGAAAGATTAATTAAAACTTTTCAGAAATCTCTTCAATATCGTTGTCTGACATGCTTGCTATCAGCAGAGCATGTCTTCCATCTGGCAGCTTTAACAATATAGCACTTTTAGACTGTTCTTAAGGTAATTATGTCAAATATACTGAACATGATGGGAAGCAATTTGTATTTGTTTCAGGATCAATCTCTGCTCATTCTGGCATTCCAGTTCTGTCTTCAGAGACCAAAGCTGATTTTTCCCTTTCTGGTTGGGTTTTTGTGTCCTGCCAGCTGGGATTAACACAGGGTCGCAATGTAACAACATGGCTGGGGCTTTCCCAGAGGCTTCAATGGGGCAGAATGCAGTACTGTGACCTGTACTCTGAGCAACCCAATATTTACATCCTCAGAAACCTCCTGTAGCCTCTCCTGGCATTAGTGTAATCATCTTCAGACTTAAACTCCTCTTTGCCCACTGCAGAGATCAGGGATTTACTGTTCTTGCAGAACATCAGTGGAGTACAGCAAAATCCCATCACTCAGCAGTTACACATCGAATGACTTATGTCTCATGTCTCCATTTCTATCCCTGATCTCGCTACTTAATTAGTGGTAGCTAATTACTCTAAGTAGCCTTACATCTTTAACTGAATGTGTGTAATTCTCTCTATTTTTCTATTAAAAAAGGGGTTGGTGGTATTACACAGTTAAATGCATTGCATGGGAATATCTACCTGGCAAATTGTAGGAAATTTGTTCCTCTCCTTGCTGTGCTCCCAGTTTCTGGGATGCAAGAAGCTGGGAACATTGTTGTGCTGAGCCGAGTGCAATCAAGTACAGCAAGGTAGATGGGCAAGGAGAAGCAGAGCTTGTTCACCTCCACCTGTTATGCAGAGCATCAGGATACTCAAACAGGGTGGCCTCAACCTGATGGGCAAAGTTTCTCCCTCCAAGACCCTAAGCAGCCATGGAGGACTCTTCTGTGTTTCCACACCTGATGAGCCACTAACAAGGAAATACTGACACTGTAAGTGGAGATGCTGGTGTCACTCATTCTAATCAGCTTCTTTTTCACTAAACAATAATAAACTTTACATGATTTACACTGAAAGTCTAGATTTATCGCTGTTTAAAGCTTTCTTAGACTTCAGTCCTGCCCATTCTGCAGTTCATCCCCTGGCTCCCCAGCTAATGAGGGAGTTTGGGAGGTATCCTAGGTGGCTGAAGTTGACATCAGAAGTCCCCACTTGCAGTAAGGACAGTGTCAGATTTTGCTACTCTTTTTCTCTTTTTCTTTCTCTTCTTTCAGAAGTCCTCTGTCATAGGTCTGCTGGTGATTTTTCAGGCTTCCTACATTTTACCTTGCTAAAAATAAAATTTCCTATATATTTGGGGATTTGCATCAATACTGCTATAAAATTTTAAAAATGCATCAAATCTAGACTGTATTTTCCTGTGTCAGATTCTCCAGGAAACTCTTTTTTTCTTTTTTTCTTTTTTTTTTTTTTCCTGGATTAAAATAATTCACTGTTAAAAAAAACCCAAAACATTTGTTCTTGCTCCAGAAATATGATCTCAATAAAGGGGTCTGACTAGATATACACACACAAACCCCCAGCCTGAGAATCACATGTGTAAAACACCAAGTCTCTGAGCCACTCTGAGTTAAATCAGGTTTTTTGTTACTTAGATCAGTGATGCAAAGCAAGATCAGTTACTATCAACTTCAGCCTGTACTGCTTTCATCTTACAGCACTGTGCAAACATCACATTTGCCTCTTGTAGAAGGAAGAAAATGAACAATGGGTTCATTTGAGGACTTAGATTCATGTAATGCTAGGGGTTGGAAGGGACCTCTGATGAGCAAAACTTGACAGAAGGTAGCTGTCTGGCTTCTTTGGAAAGGCCACTTGTTTCTTTTAATTGAGAGCTACAGTGGATCACATAAACAAACTTTACCCTTGGGTCTTTCAGACCAAACTGTGCTTATATATATAATGTTACCAATGAATCTATGAACAAGATTCACTTCTAATATTTTACTTCATATGGGAAAACGATGAGCTTACTAGCCTGATTATTTCTCTTCTTATATGTGTCAATGTTAAGTCTCAGTTCTAGATTCATTTAATTGTGTGAGAAGGCCAACTTGGGTTTGAAGAAAGACCCGATAGATTTCTAGTTTTCAGCACTGCAGAAAAAAAAAGGATACAAAACTGAACTCTGAGTACTCAACTACAGTGAGAAAATCAAAATTGTAGTGCTCTCAGATCTGAAACCTCCATAGGTCTGTTTGCCTGTACCTCTGTCGCATTCCTGGGAAGGTTCACATCAGCTACAGCTAAAACATATTTTCTCTGCCTAAAAAGCTACATTCAGTAGGTGAAACCTGTAGCCTGCTCACAGGCACATAAAAGACTGTTAAACTGAAAAGACTTGTTTGCTGCAAATATTTCACTCACCTCTGACTATGAGATAATTCTCAATCTGAACCTGAACCAAATCCCACAGACATGAGGGAAGGTTTTTTAACAGTGGGGATGGGGTTTAGTAAAAGTTTCAAATTTGTGGTCATGTAGTGTATCCAATGGATTGCCCAGTGCCTGTTTAGAAACATGGGACGTACAAATAGATACACCCTTGAAAATGAAGGTACTTGCTCAGTCAAACTGATGAGTAAACACCTAGGTCCACAAAAGCACAAGCATCTCAACTTCCCAGAAAGAAGAATTAAAATGCCTGAGAAAACAGGATACTCTTACAAGTACCTTGGAAGCATGCTTAGCAGGGCTAATTGTAGGTATAGTAGTTCTGGACTAAACAAGACTCAAAGGCATGAGTCATGGCAAACTGGTACTTCCAGACAGACTGGATGGTGGGTGCCAACACAAGACTACAGATGGGTGCCCCAGAACAAGGGAGGTCAGGATCTGTGCCCTTTGGTGCTACAAAAAGCACTGGCCAGAGCTCTACTTTTTAAGTCTTCCTTTCTTTTCAGTTAAAATGTCAAATTGTCTCCAAATAATTGCCACTTTCCAGGTTTCATATCCAAGGATGGCCATATATCCATCCTCCTGGCTAGAAAGTGTCATACAGACAAGCTTATCACTAGTCTGAAATGAGATGTCACCATAGAAGTAGACACAGGAAAATTTGCCAGTGAAAATTTCTTCTGCTACTGCTGGCTAATTCACAAGTAGAAAGTTATGAACACGTGTAGAAATCCCTGACCCCTAAACTACTGTGTTCACCTGCCCTTTTAATTTGTCTGGATTATAAACTGCCACCCATCATGTTCCTGATAAATTGTCCTAGGGACCAACAACTGATTCAGAGAACCAGAGACTGATCAAGATACCTCAGGTTGAGTCAATCCAACATTTGTTGAAGGGGATAATTGGTTAACACTGACAGATGCATAAACATCAAGTATGATTCATGGATTGAAACCGATAACTCCAGCACATTTACATGCTGCTTCTAATACACTGAAGAGATCTTTAGCAAGTCCAGAATTTCATGCTTAAAATATAGATAACCAAGTCTGACAACTGCACTGATATTAGCAGGACTGGATCAAGTTTAAGGTCTTGTTGGATAAACAAAGCAAGTTTGTCAACTGCAGTCATTATTTACCAACTCATGTGTACATTGCAGCAGATGTCAGTTTGGTTCCTGTTCTGAAGGTCATTTCTGAAGCCTAGAAGATAGAGTTTAACTATATGCTTAGAGAAAACCTGAGATTCTGCATGAGAAGCCTCCTCCAGAGAAGCTGTCTTTCCTGTAGCCCAATCTCCAAATAACTGTCCCTAGTCCTCATCAATTACTGAATTAGGAGAGGTACTGAGTAGCTGAATTTTTTATTTCTTATGCAATTCCGATTCCTGCTTCAGCTGTAAAAATAGAAGGTAAAGCTTTCTTTTGATATAGCATGCATCACTAAGGGATCTATAGGGGCTAACACACACACACACACACAGTTGATGAAGAAAGAGGTTCGTGTTTGAGCCCTTAAATTCAAATCCACCTGTACTCTGGGAAAACAGATACCAGATACACACAACTCTGCAGCAAATCAGTCACAGAGCTGGACAGGAGGTCAAGACGCTTTGTTAAGGAACAATTTCACCTTCTCCTAGTGCCCCTTCAGGAAGTTGGGAATAGCCTTGTTTGGAAAGGCAGAACAGCAAGCTCCCTGCACTCACAGCACAGACTTGCAATTATACGGTCAACCTCAGATTTTTAAAGCAATGAAATGATAGAGAAAAACAGGGCAATCTGTTTTGAACACCAGAGTCTTCTGGGATTCAAAGCCATAACATTTTTATTTCCTTCTTAAAATGTTAATTCACATGTGCAGCTAAGTAAGTGCCAAAACAACTTGTAAAACTTTTAGTAACCTTACATTGACAGAAAAGAAATATTGCAGAACGTGCTTCAATCCTTTTGATCTATGATTTATTGATGTACAGTATGAAATATTCATTAAAACAGACTGCTGTTTCCCGTTGATTTGTCATGTTTTTAATTCATATTTTAACACATTAATAAAACTGACACTATTAATTATTTTTTGAAATACCAAATATATTTGAGATGTAAAACTGGCATGGGTTTTGTTTGATATTAAAATAGCAGGAGGAATTAGTTCAAGCAAAATATGATCTGCATGTGCTTGTAATGATATTCTGCATTCTATTGCCCCAAACAACTCCCTGGTTCCCTTCACTACTTTGAAAAAACTTTAAATTACAAATGCAATCTTCACTTAGAAACAGTTTCAACATTAAGCTCACGCTGCTTTGCCATTTTATACAAATACGTATGTTTGTTGGCCTTTGCTTTGAATTTATATTTAACATATAAATATATAGAAGGGGCATAGGAACCTATTTTTCTGAAATGATTACTGATCTTGGTCTTCAATGGTGTTTTTTTCTTAGTAACAGTTTGGTTTAACAATTCACAAGGCAGGTCTGTTCTGCCACTCCATCTGTTGTGTAGTAATAATAGGAAGGCTTATTCATTTTTAAGGGCAACTTAGTCTGTGTTATAAAAGGTAGACTCATAATTACAGCTTCTAACGCAGAGGAGGCCATGTTGAAAAGTGCCTATGAAAAATTAAAAGTTCATATATTTGTCACAAAAACACTACAGAGGTAAGTTCATTTATGTTACCCTATTATTTTGCCCTCAGAGATGTATTGTAAAGTATTCCTCAAAATCAGAATGATCAACTTTAGGACTGTATCATCAAACTGGTGGCATTTGAAATCTGGTCAATTCTCCTTTTGAAGATTTAATTTTTTTGAACCAAAATAGGTTTATTAATTTGTATATTTAAAAAAAAGTTACAATTTTAAATAACATGTGTCCAGAACAGACTGAGGATTTGGAAACTTGTCTAGTCATCACTGAAAGATCTCTATCTGTGTCATTAGCACCTTTCTCAGATGGCAGTAGCAACTAAAAACAAAGTTTGCCTGGATATTTGAGAAAGCCCAATCCTGCTACACTGAGAATATGCCTCATACAGAGAGCTGCAAAGGCAGCTTTTGCCTCAGTCCTTTTGACCCTTAGGTACTGACTCTGGCCTCCTTGCAAACACTGAGTGCTGTGTGGGCAGGAATGTGCTGTAGGTCTTGCTCTGCTTTAGCTTTGGCAGAGAAAGGAAGAAGTGATATCCACTTAATACACATATACATTATCTGCCAGCCTCAAATCTGTTTTCAACGTAGAAGCTCAAATTTTCAAACTTTTTTTTTTTTTATTATTGATTTCTTTTATAGTAAATCAGCATTTCATCTGACCTTTAAATTTGAAGTATCCATGGTTCAGCAGCTCCCAAAGCCTTTACCATCATGTAATTATGGAACTGCACTTCAGGTCTGTTTAGCAGCCATCCTCAGGCAGAAAGTTCTGTAAATATATTGTAGCTGCTTCTTTATTAACTGTTAGCAACTTCAGCTACTGGAGTTGGAAAACCACCAATGCTCCAAAGAAACATTAAGAGCTGGCTGAAAATAAGGAAGTACAGCAAAAGCCCAGGATCCTGCAGACCACTTGGCAAGGGTAGGCCTATCTGATTCCTGATGTTGCACTTCCTATGTTGTGACTAAAATTTCAGGGCTGACTCAATAAAGGGACTGCATAAGCTTCGCATTCAACAAGTTAATGACACTGGAAAGCACTCACTGGTCTATTAGAATAAATATCCCTTTCCTCTACTGTGTTATGGAGAAGGTTTTAATGCAAGACAGAATAGACCCTATACTGGGATGCAATAGAGGTTGGTGAATATGTTGTTAATCATTATTTTCTTTTCACTAGAACTGAACAAAAATGTATCAGAAAGCTCCACAAGATCTGTTTAAAGTGTATTAATTTGAAATATCAGTGCAAAGAGTAAACAATCCTTAATTTAGTAAACTAGGTTTGCAGCAGTATGCACCCACTTTGTGCTCTGGTGTGGTCTAAGGATACCTGGAGCCAGTTTTGAATACATTAAAAGAAACAATTGCAGCAAGAGCTAAGGGACAAAAGTTCTAGTTGAGTTCTAAGTATATAAGTAGAAACAACTTTAGTTCGAGTTTTGGTGTATGTGTGTTTCAGGGCTGTGCTTGTGCACACACCCTGGGTACCAGAACTACTGGTTCTCCAAGTGACAGCAGGAGAGCCCAGCCAGTCTCCACAGACAGGGGATAAGGGTCTGGCTTGAGACAACAGGCCAGCTGGAAAGGAGGTGATTGACTCAACCATCACAATTACATTGTTGAATTATTGTTACAGGAGCTCACTGGGGGAGAATTTTGGACGGTTGCAGAAGCTGCCCCAGGCAACAGCTCCTGCTGTGTTTAGCCCAGTCTGAATGCCAAAACGTGTTAGTTAACATCCTGGGTGGAGAATCTGGCCTGGCTCTCCAGAGACACCCCTTGAGAATTTCTGCTGCAGAAAGGATCAAATTGTGCATTGCTAAGACATTTGTAAATAGTTAATAGAAACTGCTGCTGCAGGAATTTTATAGGGAAGTCATTAATATGTAGGTAAGATATTTAAGAGCTATTTTGTATTTAGTAAAGATTTACCAATAACAATGAATTAAAGATGTGCTGGAGTGGTTCCCTAGGATTGCAGGCCAACTGGGTTATAATAATATAGTAGCACAGTAGGTCAGAGACTCACCTAAGCCAGCTGAATACACTTCTGCAAGGGCACTTATAACAGGTTCTCCCATCTCCATCCAGGCAGCAAGCAACCACACTTTCTGGGTGACAGGATTCCCCAAGTGAGCGTTGCCTTTTGCAAAGACCCCTCAAAATACCTTTCTTCTAACAAACACTGTCTGGAAGTATCTGCAATGACATTCAGCTGCCAGTGGGCAGCCCCTGCAGATGTGCTCATGCATTCTCCTGGAAGGATGGAGGCCTAGTGTGCAGTCATTCTGCTTTAATACCCAAAATACTACTTATAAAACTTTCTAAGACAGCACTGATTATCTCACAGCACTCTGCATGTACACATGCAACAGCAGCTCTGTTGAGTACTGAATGGAGTCAGGGAGGTCTAGCCAACCCTACAAGAGTTACTAGGCTTATTTGCTTTCTGTGTGCCTCAGTTTCTCTCTCTTTAAAGGGTGATATACAGCACTTGCAATTTGAGGATGATTTAGTAGTGATAAAATATTATTAGGCTTCTCATCCAGTTTTGACAACCAGTAATACTAGGTAAAAAGCAAAGCAAGTTTTCATTAATGAAACATGAATCCTTCCTAATACAGTGGGACCAAGCAGTCTGCAGGATGATTTTGTTGTCTGATATCGTTACTCTTTATGATCTCATATTTTATGGTAGTTAATGCCATTGGAGGAAAACATGATTAGAGCAGAAAGCAGCTTCAAAGCAGCCATTGCTTAGTGCATTCATCACACTTGCCGCAGAGCTGGGTTTTTCCTCACTACAAATATAATCAATCAGAGCAGGTAAAGAGTTAGTTGCAAATAGAAGCAGTTTATGTGAACTACTGTGGGTCCTGTTTTTATCAGTGTGCTCAGAAGTGTAGTTACAGTGGGATAAGTTATGTGGTGTGGGCTTAGGCATTAATGAATATGAGAAACTAAATTATTGAATTTTGCAATGCAAATTATTTTTTGAGCACAAATTCTTCATTTTTGAATGTTAAGGACTCATAAAAAATGTCAATGGTTTATGAATTAGGCCATTAGCATGCAATTTGTGATTCAAACAGTACCATAGCCTCATGTAATAAGTGTCTGAATAAAGAGCAGCATGCCTCTCTACACTTGCAAAATAGTTTGCCAGGAATTTGCAGGGAGATGTCACATGAGGGACTTATTTGCTCCCTCTGGAGATGCATGGCTATGCCACAGAAGGGTCCTGGGTATATTCCTAATAGCAGTGCCTGGAAATGCTATATCTGTGTGGCCTGGGCGATCATGGCAAGGGGGCACAGACAGGGCACCTTTGAATTCAACTGGCCCAGTGCTCTCCAGTCACCTTCTGCCTGTTCTTAGGTACATCTGCACATTCACAGGTGCTCCTGCCTGGCTCTGGCAGCAGGAGCGGCACCTTTGGCTAGAAGTACAAACAAGACAAACTGTCTTGTGAAATCTTGAGACTTAAAAAAAAAATTAAAAAAAAAAAAAAGCTACTTATGCTGGGATGAACATCACACCTTTTTGAATAAATACAACCATCCTGACTGACAAAAAAAGGCTGTTCTAAGCAAGCACATCAGAGTGGTACCTACATGGGATTGAACAGCACAAGGTAATCAAAAGGTATCCTAAACATACATCTGGGCTGAAACTGCAGGGAGAGAGGTGTTGTCGAGGTGGGTAATTCCCAGTTCAAACAGTATTATACTCTTGTTCCCAGGTTGCTATTTCCAAAGGTAACAAAAATGCAAAATTGTTATGGACATAAAAAATCATACTTGCCCAGGATGAGAGCAATTTTGGAGAGAAAATGCTAAATATCAGAACACTTCTATATTCTCAGGTTGAACATTGCTGTTATCTAACAGGTTTCTGCAGCTGCTCAGTGTTTGAGAATCTGTGCTGGTGTAGAAAAATTAATCAGCAACAACAGGAGGCAGAGGAATGGACTGAAGAGGTATGTTAAATGCTTTTGATATATAATGTATACTCTTAAAATTGTATATATGTATTATACATTATACCGTGGCGTGTGAAAGTGCAGGAAGGGAAGGGCACTGCCAATTTGAAAATGCAGTGTTGTTTAATTTGTGCTTGTGGCATCGATGATCTTCCCTTTCCCGACTTACAAATCAGTGGCACGAAGGCTGAAGCTCATTCCATTACAAAAGCTGACCTTTGATATGGTCTCTAATGAGGCAGAAGCTATCAATTCCATGGACCTCGGTAGGGGATGTGCACTTCTTACAACAGAGCAGCATTCATCACAGCACTGCTCACAAAACTGGAGAGGGGCTGATCAGCTGGTGGCAAAATAGAGGAATGGAAAGAAACCTTTGATTCAGAATCAGAAACTACAAGGATTTTTGGCTGCCCCTGCTGCTGGCTGAGGATAACTCTTAAGGCAGTACATCTTGTCTGTCTGCCTATCTTAGCTGTGTAACAGAACTTGCCATGGGCCATATCCCAGAGTCTCTGACCTGGCTTTCAAGGCCAGAGCAACTTATGTCCTGGATTTATTTCTCTTTCCCTTCTCCCAGCTCAATAAACACACACACACACACACCTCACACATATTATATGTTTATATGTACTTCCCAGGCAATTAAGATGACAAGTGTTTGAAAAAACTGACAAATCAGGCCAGTTTCAAATTTCAGACCCATGAGCATTTGCTAAGAGTAGAGATTGACAATGGTTAATTATTAGTCTTCATGAATGATTAGCATAACGTATGAAGAAACCAGCTGTGAGTTGTCATGAGGTTGGTGCAGGTAGTTGACACTGATGTAGGTTGGCCCATCTTATGAACCCTTCCCTGTCTTTCTTTTGCTTACCATTCCTGTTCTGCTCATAGCTCACCTCTCCAAAAGGAGATACCATCTGTTTCTGAACATTTATTTTTTGAGGGAAATCAGGACTTGTTCTGTTTTCACATGTGTGGTGGGTTGATCTTGGCTGGTCACCAGGTGCCCACCAAGCCACTCTATCACTCCCCCTCTCTCAGCAGGACAAGGGGGGGAAAGTAAGATGGAAAAAACCCTTTGTGGGTCAAGGTAAAGACAGTTTCATGAAAGCAAAGGCCACACATGGAAGCAAAGGAAAACAAAGATTTTCTCTCTATGGTGATGTGGGGCCCCTTTCCTGGAAAGCAGGGCTCAATACTCATAGTGGTTGCTCTGGAGGACAAGTGGATGCTCCACTGCTCCCTCCTTTTCCTACCTTTTATAGGTATAGAATATCTACCCCTTTGGTCACTTTGGGTCAGCTGTCCTGGTCCCAAAGTGTCCCCTCCCAAAATCTTGTCCACCCCACTGCAGGGGGAATGTTGGAGACCAGCCTTAGTGCTCTGCGAGCCCAGCCCAACAGCAGCCACAGCACAGGGGTGTGACCAGCACCTTTCCACTCTCAGTGCAAAGAACAGCACTGGGAGAGATGCTGTGGGGGAAATTAACTCCAGCTCAGCCAGACCCAATACAATCAAACATCTTGCTTGCTTGTTCTGTGTGGTGTAAACACATACACACATAAATCTGTATAAGAGACCAGGGTTTTTTTTCCATGCTACCATACATCTTTCCTGCCTGTCCTCTATCCCTTTTTCTTGAAGACATTCCTACATATACATTTTCCTGTACCCTTATTTGTGCAAGTACACAATTCCCCATTGGCCACTTTACTGTTACACATTATTTTTATTTTTCTGTTTAGATTTGTATGTTTGCTGCTTTACTCCTGGAAGGAAACAGGGGACAGAGGAGACCAAGCATGAAACATTAATGCTTTGTACCTAAAGGTGCTGCCAAGGCTTATGCCATGGGAAGAGGCACCTCATCTCTTGTGGATAGCTGTTGAAGCCCAAGTATGGCAAAGGTCAGAAATGACAGAAAAAAACCCAAACCAACCTAGAGGGGACACTTAGAAGCTTTGAATTACCAAAAACTCTAAGGGAGGTCTCTAGCCATTGTCAGATATCAGTGTACAACCACCTAAGCCTCTCATGAGGTAGTTAACAAAAGCTCATAAAACAACCCTTACCCTTGCATACAAACACACATGAGCACAGACCCTCCTGCAAAACAGCACCTTGCCAGCAAGGACAGTAAAACTCAGAGGGTGCATCCAGTGCTGCTCCCTGAATCCTGGCCAAGATCCCATTAGGGATCTTATGCTCAACATGCTTAATGTGGTTAAAGCACAGAGACAACAGGGCACCCCAACCCCATAGCTGGTGGGGAAAGGGAATCCAGCCCTCTGAATGCTTTATTGGCCCATGTCAGCCTGGACTGGCAGTGCCAGGGAAGCTTGGCCCAGGGTGGAGGCTGCCAGTGAAGAGGTTGCAGAGGGGTGGGAGTAGCTGAGATGGAGCCAAAAGCATCAGACACTCACATGCTGAAAGACTTGGACCTGTTTGCACTGTAACTAACCACAGAGGCATAGAGTTGTACTCTACCAATATTATATCAAATTTAGGTCAATACCAGTTTTTAAACTAATAAATTGTGAAGGAAAGGGTTTTTTTTCACTAAAAGATAAAGCAATAAAACCCAACCTATGGCCCTTATTCTGATTAATCACGGTCAGTGGGTTTGCTTATGCTCTAGTTGACCAGAACATGTTTGATTCAGTGCAACTCTGCAGATTTACACGACTCAGAGATGTGGCAGTCACTTTTAAATTATCCTTGGTGCTTTGGGTTTTAGTTTCATGACTATGTTTGCATAGCATGCCAATAACCTCTTAACATGGCATGCAAATGTTTTATTTCTTATTGCAATGCCACACAGTGATATGGAGCATGTTACAGTCAAATTTTGTTTAGGGGTAAGGAGGAAACACACCTTTTTGTATATTTTTAACTGACTGCTAGTGAATTGTTTACAGCTGTTGTGCCTCCCATGCCAAGACTGTGCCCCATCTCTCATTCTCCCCACCCCTGCCCTCCTCCCTGCTGCTTCCAGCACCTCCTTCTCAGTGTCCCTGGCCCTCCTCCCTCCTGCATCCAGCATCTCCTTCTCAGTGTCCCTGCTGTCGAGCTGAGCCTGTATTTCTCTGCACTGCACCATTGTGCTGGAGTCATAAATATCCCATCCTACTAGAACACCTGCTTGTTACTGCTATCGATACAAAAGTGCAGATCTCCATCACACACAAACAAAAGTAAAACAGAGATAGATGCTTGATTCATAAGAGAATCTGCCCTCACAGCAAGCAAACCAAAGCAAAGGCAGACCAAGAAGAGTTCAGACAAGGTGGCCCTGACATGCCCCTGTCCTAAGGCCTCACAAGCTCAGGACAAAGCTTATGGCCTATTGCCTGTAAAGGCAATACCATATTACAGGGCTTCACTGCGACAAATCGGGAACTAATTGCTTTATTTTGTTCCATGGTCTTTACTTATTACTGACTGGGAAGAACTAGACTGAAAAGCTGGGTAGTATCCACATTGTCCTGTTCTGCTTTCAGAGGGCAGCAATGAACTAGGTGGAAAATTTGTAGCTGCCCCGACTAGATCAGCTTTTATTTTATGAGAATGAATACGTAATAGGAAAAGAAAAAAAAAAGGTAAATAAAAAAGAAAACTATCACAGGCAGGGTGTGTACATAGAGATTATATCTGAAAATATAGACCAAACAGCAGTAGTCTTTTTTAGGCTTTTTGGATGTATAGAAGTGTTAAGCAATTAGTCACTAAATCCAGTGCAAGAACTCCTTGCCTCTAAAACCAACCATCCCAGCACCCTGGCCTTTCAAAACCACAGTCACATACTCTTTCCTAGAAATGAATGATGGCTGCCTTGTGTAATAAAATATTCAACTTCACAACAATGCTTTATAAAGAAGAAGGTTCATGAATTTTAAAAATGATTTTGTAAATCACTCTGAAAGCTGACATTGAAGGCTAACACCTTTGTTGGCATACAAGGGCCAAGTTATCTTCATATTCAACTTGACACTGGGATTCATGGGAACTGTTCCCCACTGATGTGTCAGAAACCCTCTTCTTTACCTGATGAAAGCATCACCTCCACTCAGTGCAGCAAGGCATGCCCCACGCTGAGAGCTGCTCAGGTGCTCAAGGGCAACTCTGTCACAAGGAGATGATTTGAGGGTTATCTGGTAGGATTCACCTGCCTATGAAACAGGGCTGTGGGAAGCATGGGTAGAAAAGCTCAAGAGTGACCTCCCGGCAGACTCCCCAAACGAGGAACAGGCAGTTTGAAGTGTTTGTGTTTTGTGGTACCCATGACTGTTTCTCTTCTTGGAAAGAAACTGGTAGGTGACTTTTTTGTCTAAAAACATTACCAGAAGTTTTAGCAGCATTAAGATAATTTTTTGTGATATCAGAGAAATCCCCAGCACCAATGACTAGGGCAAATTTCCCTCTGTAAGATGACAGACTCTGTAAAGCACCACATACAGGATGGTACCGTGTGGGAAGAAGGACAAATGCTTTCCACACTCCCCTTCCTCCTCTGTACTGTCAGGGAAGCAGCTGCTCACTGTTAGGCAGCCTGATGAAGGCTATTCAACAGTGAAGCAAGAATGAAGGAGGCACACATCAGCAAAGCTGAAATGCTCATAAAGGTGAGCAACAGCACCTGGAGGGAGGTGGGAAATATTCACACATCACCAACTCACTATGTATCAACACTTTAAAAAACCCTAGTTACTATGGTTGCACCTGTGGAAAGAAACAAATAATTCCTGCTAAATTGCAGGAAGTGATTGTCTGGAGAGATCTTTTGCTTCGACTGCACTAGAAAGCAAACTGTCCAAATTTTTATTGCATGGTGCTACTTCAGTGAGAAACTCCTCCTTCCTCATCACCAGTAGGATGATGGGGTTATTGTGCACCACTCCCAGGACTGCTGCAGCAAGGGCCGTTAGCCCCTAACAGCCTCCCGGTGCATGCAGCACTGCACGATCTGGGTTCAAACCCTGCTGGTGACCCAGATGGAGTAGTTGTTATACAATGTTCTTTAATTGGCAATTTTCTGCTCTGTTCTTTTCTGCATCTGTTATTTATGTATCACAGCTTTTCTGCATGCTGGTAGACAACAAGGAACTACAGCAGTGGTAACCCTTCATATTTAAAACATTTAGACAGACAAAACCCCCAAATTCACATAACGGAATGGTTCATTACACTCAAAGGAAATTTTGTTGCTTTACAAAACATTTCTCTGAGATGATACAATAAGCCCACATGGCTGCTGCACAACAACTACTGAGCAACAGAGGAAGAACAAAGAATAAACCAAACAGCAAAATGCTTAGGCAAAGGTACCGACCCAATATAGCATCTTCCAACACATAGAGCTGCAACCACAGCACTGTCTTGGACTTAAGTGCCAATGAGCTTGGTTTTATGCCAACAAAATCATCAAGAAGCTGGATCTCTCCTTGTTATTAAATTGGGCAAGCAAACAAATGAAAGGAATCAAAGCAATAACAGAGGGCAGATAACCCCTGGGCTATCTCGTAAGCAGTGGCTGACAGATGTGGATTACGGAAAAAGTAAAGAGCTTGCCACTTGTATGTAATAAAGCCACAGGGATTTCAACAATACCCTTTTTGTTTTAAAGAAGAGCAAAGGCATATATTGTCAAAACCATAAAACTTGCCACAGTGAACTGCTGTACTGCTTCTGAAGCTATATAAAGACATCACAGGCTTACGGTTTTGAAAGGAGTGACAGCTATTACATGCTGAAATGTTTCAGTGAGGCACTGCGTGGAGTAACTAAGGCTCACACAGGGAAGCATCATCTATTTGTTCTTTGACAAGAACACCTGGATGACCTCTCTGAACTGGTCAGTTGGACTTACTGGCCTGGACATTTATCACTGCTGCAGGTACTTTTTTTGGTTGGTTGGGTTTTTTTTGTTGGCTTTGGTTTTTGTTTTGTTTCTGTAGTTTGTTTTTTTTTCCCCAAGCAAGCTCTAGGAAAACAGTATTTTAGTTTCATAAGCAACCCAGAGGTAGAAAAAAAGTTGTCTTGCTTGTTTTCCATTCTTGTGCTGACCAGGTATAATTTGTCATCCGAGGATGCAAGCTGCCATTTGAACTAGAGCTTGTCCAAATTCTGGCACAAATACTAGTAGAGCTGTAAAAGCTCCACCTGTCACCATTTTCATTGCCTAGTCAGCTTACAACATTAAGGAAGCGTTAAAGGTCTCTGAAGAGCTCCTGCTTTCATTGCTGTTTTAACAGTCTTTAAGCCCTTTCCTGTCAAATTCAGACATACACTGCACTCTTTTAAGACTGAGATATTCCTGTCTTATTTAATTCCTCATTTCAGTTTGTAACGGCTATTTTCAGTCTGTGGAAAACTGGATGTGATGGGTATTGAATAGCAGCCTAACAGGTGACTTTTTTCATTCAGCACATACACAGTCATTTGATGCACACACAGAATCGATGCAGCACTGAGGAAACCTGATTAACAACAGGCTCCTTTCTTCATCTATTTCCATCACATGTACCTCTAAAAACTTCAATGAAAAACATGGGAATATCATCTTTAACAACCTGACACATCTTAAACTTCCCATATGCTACAGACAGATTTCTCTTTGTTCCTTCCAAGTATCATTGTTCAGCCTTTCACATCCCATTGGCGTTACCACTGGGAATTTTCAGCAAGGCAAATTCCCAACAATATGATGCATGAATTTATTCTAGCCCTGAAAAATCTCGTTATCTCTCCAACTTAACATTTATTTTGATAATTTGGATCTTCTCCTGTGGTGTTTTGCAGGACTAAACTAGAGCAATGTCACGTGTAGCTCCAAAACCTGTAAGACTTTCTTTTACATAATGTAAATCATAATCCCACAGCTACATGTAAGGTCCTACTGCATCACAATGGGGAACATGGAAAATACATGTTTAATGGTCTAATTACTTCTAAAAAATGTTTTCATTTTATTTGTATACCTACTGTTTAGGGAATTTCTGCTGGGAAATGGGAATAGGAAAACAGCCCATAAAGAACTGCCATTAACAGGCTGGTCTGTCAATGCTGATGTTGTGTCTTTGAGGGTGGCCTGCAGAGGGTGTTCAGAGGAGGATGGCAGAGCTAGTCTTCACCTATGTGTATTCCCTCTCTCACAACAGTTACGCATTAGCAGCATCCATCTATTCCAAATCTAGAGCAATGCAACCTTGGAATCAGATCATAATGATTGCTATGTTATGTCAACATGCATTATTCCACCTCTCTCATGGATCATCTTTTTCTTGCATGTCGTGCCAAAATGAAAGCAGGAGATGCCATGTCTGCATTGGAAACTGCAATTTGGGTCTAATATAATCAAGCAGAACAGGCTCTGCTTAATAAGAAGCAAAATAAAAACATTACTAAGTAGAAACTGAAGAATGGTTTTTGACTATACTTCATTAAGATTTTTCAAAATATGACATATTTTTATGTTATTCTGGTCCATTGTTTTCTGAAACCAGAGACAAATACTTTCACAAGATGCTATTTTGATTTAATGATTAAGACATCGCTGACTTTTATCTGAATTTGGTTATTAATCTGAGCAAAGATGAAGCTCTAAAGGTTTTAAGGATCACATATGGCTACTAACTGAAATTCAGAGAACAAAAAAAGCGATAAGAAAATAGCAAGCTATGAAATAATTGTAAAATATAAAGAAAAATGCTTTAACATAACTTATTTAGCCTCTCAAGGGAATAACATGTGAACAGTGAAACAGGTAGTAAGAATACCAGACAGTTTTCTTCATTTTAAAATAAATTTACAGTAACTATTTATAAAAATTGGCTCCTGGGGAAAGAGTGGCTGAACTCGAAAATACTGACATTAACTAACTTTAAAATACCTTACATTATCAAATAAAACAAGTATTACAAGCACTTTAATAAGCAAAGTCTCTTGTTTCCCCAAGTCATCACATGATAGATCTCAGCCCACACATCAATTTGTTAGAAGGCAAGTCAGAACAATAACAAAGACAAACAGCCATTAGTGGACAAGACAGTTTCATCAAGCAAGATCTTACAAATAATATATTGTTGTTTGTCATCAAGACACTTTTAATACACCAGAGTCCTTTCCAAAAGCACCTATAATCAATTCCTTCTAATTTACAAACTTGGAAAGACGACGAGAGTGATAGTAATTTCATATTTTACACACCCACAGAGGTTACGACAATTGATTCAGTTCAGCAAAGTACCGTAATGACTTTGAATGCACTTGAAAGATTTTTGCATTTGTTTTCTAAAGCTGTAAAAAAAGTAATTCAAACTCTGCCACATGGGCACAATTTGTAAAGGTTGTACATGAAAAGTATGGATTCAGTTCTGACAAAGACGGCTCTCATCTTATTATAGCCCATCTGCAAGGCATGCTGGTTGCTGCACTAAAACACTTGGCTTCTCTTTGTTTGTACTTTATGCGATCTGAATAGATTTCAGAATTTCTACAGCAAAAAGAGGAGGAATGAAAAATGGGTGACACTTAAAACCACTTCAGAACTGGGTTTTAGTCAATTCTTTCCATCGATGCTAAAAGTAAGGATATGTGACCTCTGCCCTTAGATTAACAACCCACATAAAGATGAAAGCAATCAGAACCCTCCATGGCTCAATGTAAGGTTTCCACCCATAAAACAAGACGAATGGGTATGTGGCCTGCCTTTCACTAACTGCTCACTAGCCAAATATAACCAGTAATGAAACAGCAGCCCTGTTGTTTCTGCCCTCAGAACACTATGAAATAACTTAAGCTACAACATCATCAGATAAGAGAGTCGGTTGGTTGAGGGTTTTTTGGGGGCACTTGCTGAAAAGGTTTAGTGACCAAAGTTACAGCCTCTGGAAGGTTATGGCCTCAGAGCAGAAAGACACTATCAGCTCCAGTCTGCAAGGGGAAACAAGAACTGAATGGACCTTGGAAGTTTTGATTGATTTTTCTGCATTTTAGATGAGCCTTGCCAGATTCTGGCTAACCAGAGAAGGCAAGACCAGAGAAACTCCAGCTGGTCTTCATGACAAAGGACTCAGGCCATCAATACTTGTTAGAGAAGAAAGGAAAAGATGCTCAGACATCATAATGCTGCCATGTGAAAATTTAAATAGCACTTGAAACATATGGGGGAACCCCCTGGGTGCCAAGTCCTACTTTAGGAACAATCTCTGAGCATTTCTTCTCTGAGTCACAGAACAGTAAGATTAGTAGATCACTGCAAATGTGCACTACAGTCACACCTGAAGCTGCAAACAGCAGAAGCCTTCACAGGATCCTCTTGCTATTGTGCATGTATTCTCCTTTGTTAGCTTGCAGGATGCTGTAAGCTTTGCTCTGGGGACAGAAGAGCTTACTTTTATTGCCAGTTCTTGCTATGGGAACACATTTGAGCAAGTTCTGCTTGGTGGGCAGCCTTCCTTTTGCTTTGCACCATCTGCTCCAAGGCAGTGAGGGAGAGGGCCTTCCCCTGCTACGCCCCCCACAGCTGCTAATGAAGGGGTAACTCCCAGTACCTGAGCAGTTTTACTGGAAATTGGAAAAACACAGGTCCTATACATTCAGCTAGAAGTAAATGTTAGCCTGCTGAGACCAAAGCAGATATATGCCCTGTATGGTGATTAATTGATCCACAATTTCAAATCTTTTTCATCCAATGCTTAATTTTGCTTTAAAGATTAAGCCACCGGAGAACTCTGTGCTATTAAGAAGACACTTAGCAGGAACTAAGGAACTTGAAACTGGTAACAGTACTACTTTCCTAGTCCTCCTTGTCAGGCTGTCTTGTCCATCTGAAAGGTCTTTTGGGTAGGTCCTATTTTGATACTGAGAGATGGTGTAGCTTCTGTCAGTATGGAATGGGGTCTCACTGGGGGTTTTTAGAACTCTTATGCTAAAAATGAATGTTACAAGACAAAAAACAAATTCAAAAGCTCTAGATTTATGCTTCAAAATATGAAATCTTGGGTCCAGGGAAGGCTATGGGAATTCTGCATTATGTTCAACAGATCTAGAATTTCAAGTACAGTGTTTTGGGGTTTAAAAGCTTGCCTGGTTAGACAGCTGATGAAGTGAGAAGCAGAAATTGCTGTTTTTCTCCAGACCAAGGGAATCAGTGTCATGGAAGACACTGTAGTAGCAAAGAGATGGTACTGGTAAGGTAACACACTTGAATGATTTTATGATTTATATTCTTCTCCTTATCTGTGACAATATCCATTCTCTGAAGATGAAACAAGAAACATATAGTGTCTGCATATATATTTATTTTCATTGTATTCTAGCTTTCAGAACAGTGCTAAGATCCATGAAGATAATAACCTAAGGCAGGAAGAAGAAAAAGATGTGGCTGCACTCAACCTGCAAGTCCTTGCAGTCCTGTCAGAAAGCAAACTGAATCCTCCTTTAAGCAGCAAATGTCTCATTGCTATCAACTAACTCTGCATCTCTGGTGCAAGTAGAGCTTCCTTGTTACATTAGTGGAAAACAATGTGCCATTCATTTATTGTTTGCTCTTTGACCTTATAGATATGACATGCATCTTTACATTGTATACGTTATATAGTTTGATAAGAACAAGTTCCAAAAAAGCAAAATTGCCTGCCCAAAGTCTCTGGCAAAAGAGAAAATAAAGCAGCATAGCAAACCTAACAAAAGCCAGGAACTGAATTTAGAAGCCTAATTTCTTCCAATTAGAGGGCATGGTTTGACCACCCAAGTTAGGCACTTTACTATAGATGCAACTGGGCTTGAAGAGATTGTCACTATGATGGTTAATTTAAGATATTGGCCTCTATGTTTGATACATAGACTCCAAACAATCTATAGCAGTTGATGGCAAATTTAATTTATAATATATTTGCAACAACATTATTATTCTATGTTTGGCTAGGTTGAATATTAAAATAATTACAGCCTACGATTAGATGCACAAAATAGAGTGTTACCAACACCAGTCTAGTGAATGACATGTTGTAAAGGACACCCTCCTGAAAAGTCTAGTGCTGTTCCCAGCACAAAGCTCCCCCCAGCAAAATGTGCAGGATCATTTCCCAATGAAAACTGTCAGGTCTTCTATGAGCTTGCTTTGAAACCTGGCTAAATCACTCCTTTGTTCCAAACACCTATAAGCATGTACATTCGTGCAAAATCTGCCTATATGGGTCTCAGTACAGAATCCCAAACCTAAAAATACACACTATATTGGAATACTGGAACTTTTCTTCCTTCTTTCGCCAAGATACATGATGCTCACAAGGGTTTTTTAAAGCTTTCTATCGTGGAATCTTTTAGAAATGCTTTGATAAATGAAGAACTTCAGATATTTCTTGACAATCATGATATACTTACTGAGTTTCCAAGTCTAGTTTTAGTTCCAAAGATATTGCAGTGGCTGGAAAGTGGTAAATGATTTTTTATTAGCCATAGACAAAATCAAATTTGTGCCTCAATCTCCATTAATCTTAGTAAGGCTGATAACAGTGATACCGTTTTATTGGATAGACTAATGAACACTGGAGTCAGTTTCTTTGTCCTCAGTTGGTTAAAAAGTTATTCATGTCCCACTCTCAGCATTTCAAAGCTAATGGTCTGATTTCTGCCACCACATCAATCCCTGAGATAATTCCACTAATGTTTTCTTACTTGTTCTTTCTTAACAAGTATCCCTTTACATGGAACACAAATTAATAAGCTGCTAAAGTTTCACTATCACAGCAATTGTTCAGCCTGTTTTTGCTAAAGCTGAGTATGCATCATTTTCCTGTTGTGTGATTCTATCTTCTGAAACTCAGCTAGAGGCTGGAACTTACAAGAAACATGAACATTGAAGAGAGGAAAATTGCTGTTCTCAGCCTCCTCAAACACAGCATAAGCCACTGAAGGTGATCTGTGTGAACTTACTTTACTTCATATTAAGGAACAGGTGCTGGTACATCATTAGTCACTGAAATTCATTGGAAGAGCAGTAGCTTAAAGCAAAGGAAATGGCAACTTAATGCTCTGACTCAAGCCCTTTACTTGAAGGTCATTTCTTATTTAGAAAATGAAGTTCTTTCCACAAAGGCTCTGTTCGTGGTCACATCTCTCACACTGGATGGAGATACTCTCCTTTGCAGGGTGTTTCCCCCAGTAATAGCTATTATATCACAGTTAGTTTACCAACAGATCACAACTTTCCCAAACTGGTTTCTGTATTTTTAGTGAAGAATAATTTTTCAAAATCATTATGATGTGAGATTACAACTGAATTGCAAGAATCAATTTTGATCATTTACATTTGAGCTGTAAGTTTTTACAAAGCTCATGTGTTCTGTTTTGAGACTGATTGGACTTTCGGAGATTTGTATAGAGGAGCAATTTTAAATGGCACCTACAGGATGCTGCTGGCACTCAAGGAAAAGGGTGATAATTAATAATGCTTGTGTGATGCTACCCAAACATAAGACATTTATATTAAAAAAAAAAAAAAAAGCTTAAGTATATACTCAAGAAAATCAATCTAAGAAACTAACCTCTCCTCATTTTTCTCCTGCTTTGGGAAGATGATGTTCAGTGCTCAATTTCTTGCTCTGAGAAAGTGATGCAAGAAGAAAATTCAGACCACCACCCAGACTGCCTATGGTTCTCTCTTTTTCTAATTAAAAAAAACCCAAACAACAACAACCAAGCAATAAAAAAAAAAATAAAGAAAATATTCCTCCTTCCACACAGACCCCGTGTAGAAAATACCACTTTCACCTATAGCTTAAAATAATTACCCTAAAAGTACCTGGAAGTGTTAGATTTACTTCCAGTGGAGATTCTGATGGCCATTTCGTAATTCCTGCTCATTTCATTATCTCTCTCCACACCAACTCAGCATGCTGCAAATGTCCAAAACTAATGTCCTTTAGCAATTTATTATGGAGGAACATATCCATGTATTCAATTACTCTCTATAGAAAAGTGCAGGTTTCCTTAATTAGGGAACTTCTTTATTTCCTTGGAATACAAGGAATTGCCTCTCTTTCTTATAGCACTGGCATGTTTACAATAAAGCAAGGTAGTAATCAGAAATGTTTTTCAGTAAAAGTCTCTCTGCCCAGTCACAGACTAAGGAAACACAGATTTATTTTTCCATTTTAAGCAGTCTTATATTCCAGTGACACCAAAGTTTCTGAACACCCTTCAGAAACTTGCCTCTGTTCAAAGGTATGGAGGACTTGTAAGTGACCATACCTGCAGCAAAGTAAAACTAAGCTAACCGGGCTGAAGCACAGGCACCCTGAGCCCTGTTACACCAAGAGCAACAAAAACCACTGGGGCAAGACATTGCCTGTGTGTGGTAAGTCCACAAGAGAACTTAACCAGATGCTGGTAGCAGCCATTGTACCAAACGCTGCCCCTAGCTGGGTGCTGCCCTGGCGGCAACGCGCGCTGCTCAACCAGCTGCAGCAATTTTGGGGTGATGGAGTTGAATGAGAATTTGGCTAGAAAAGCAAAGCATGCCAGAAGCTCGTCCTGCTGCTAACTGTGCCTCTCTGTGTGTAAGGCACCAGCATGTCGCAAAGACCAACGTGGGGCTTCTGCACTTTGGTAGCTCCTGCGCTGTGGTGACTGCTCAGGGCCACCCTGATGCCACTGTCTCAGCTGGGTGCTGGTAGGGAGCCAACCAAGACAGTCACAAAGGGAGCTATGCTGCACCCCTAGACTTGCTCCTGCCTCCTGAAGGGTTTATACAGCTGCAGGGGTTTTACACCTTGCTGTGTTTCCTCTAGCAGGTGGTTCTTTTGCTCTCTTCAGAGAAAGGAATTGAAGAGGGATACCCAAAAAATTCCTGGTCCTGTGTTGTTTCTAATTGCTTTAGAGATAGATCCTACAAACAGCCACATACTTCTCTGTAGTAATTTATGTGCCAATTCTTTACTAGCACTTAAATCACCACTAACTACTTCTAACCAACCATTTTTTGCCTTGAGATGTTTAATTATTACAGGATAAATTGTACTAGTGAGGGATTCATGGGGAAAGAGTAATTAGCAGTTCCATCTATCTCAATGAAAGAAAATATTATTATTAATTAATATCCATACAAGGAAGCAGAAGGAGTTTTTAAAAATCTACAATAGAGATATCTACAGGGGCCACATTTGCTCTGAGTGTCTCCTTGACAGGTACCCATTTATTATTTTAACAAGCTGAGATTGTCTGCATCTTCAATCACAGGAGGTCAATCCTTCATTCCTGTCAAATCTTTGCTAACTAAAGTGTCTGTATTAATAACTAAAAACTGAGAAGAACGAGCTACGATAGCTATAGTAGGGGGTCACATTGCTTGAAATTGCAGAATGGCAATCAGCTCATTTTGCACAAAGGGAAGAGTGTATCAACATGTGCTGTGCTGGTGATTATTTGAGATACGTCTTGGCACAGTTTGGCTACCCAGAGGACCTTCATGTCCAAGCAGCCATCGTTCTTGCCACAGCAGCTTGCTTCTGTAGAAGAAGCTACAGCTATGACTGTAGGGAAAGTGAATTTTAAATACCCAAATAATACTTGACCCATTGTAAATATTTGACATGTATAAAATAATCATACATCAGGCACCTTAAATAATGTAATGAAAAGGACACCAAAAGTTACAGACTTTCCTGGAGGAATAGGTGAATGCTTCACACACATTTTTTAGGTTATTAAATTGTGTCCCAAGGGAACAATCTGAAACTGCTCCAGAAGGATTAAAGGATGGCAAATACATAGGTTTTCTATGCCCTTAGTGAGAATTTGTCTTACTTTTAAGAAAATGCCATTTAAGTTTCCTATCCCCTGACTGGTTTTGGAGCCAATAGCTTTGAAAGAAAATTTCTGAACGCATGTGGGAGGGCCAAGGTTTGTCAGTAATAGATTGGGACCAAGCCTGAAGCTATGAGCGCTCTGAGAGCTTCGTGTACTCAGAGGTTGCCCAGGCTGACTGGTCACACCCATCACCCTCGTGTTAACATCACCGGTCTGTCCAAAAAACTCAAAATATTATGGCAGTGAAGACACCAGACCCTGTTGCTTTCCACTTACAGATCGCAGCTCAGGCAGCAATATTGTGTAGTTGTCCTTTCCTCCTCTCATGACACAAACTCATGCTGTCAACTGATCCTCTCACTGCAGCCAACTGTACAAAATTAATTCTCCAACTTAACTTCAGAGCCTTTCCTAAACTCTGAAGATTCTGCTATTTCCCTCTTTATCTTTACAAGCACCACATTTTTCTCATCCATCTTAAAAAAAAAAACCAAACTAAAAATTATTTGGTTTCAGAACCTCTCTCCATGGCTTCCCTTAGTGTTGGGGCAGACAAATGCAGCTCATTAACCCCAACACTGGCACAGTCACAGCTGTTGAGAGACTGCAGAGTACCCAGCCTTGCTGCTCTCTAAGAAGCACAGGAATATTGGTATCAGTATTTTCTGAAGATACAACATAGAAAATAACCTAGTATCCACATGAAACAGAAAGAGGAAGAAGCCAGGTGTCTTATATGAATTTAGTTATGAAGTCCTTTAGGCTACTTGCTTAAACTGTCCAGGAATGCAAAGTTCAAAAGTGTTGGAGGCTTCTTTATTACCCCATTAGTCATCAGTTGGACTGAATTTAGCAGTGGGTGTATCAACAAAGTTGATGTTAGCAGTAAAAAGCTCTAAGTCAGCAGACAGATAAACAGCTCAACAAACAGAATAGGCACAAATGTGGATAATATTAGAAGTGAACTTGAAACATCTTGGACATGCCTGCAGCCTTAGGCTTTGTTCTTGACTTGTCTGGTGGCAGACAAGTAATTTTTGTCTGACTTGGTTTCCTCCTTTGCTCTCTAAACCAGCCATTACAACCTTGACTTCTTTTGCCAGGCGTTATATGAGAACGGGCTATTTTCATTCTAGTGCTAAAGAAACTGATTGCATCACAATGACAGGTTTCTTTTTAATGGCATCTACATGTGATACGTATTGTACAGACACATAATAAAAACACAGTCCCAGACCCAAGTTTTTAAAGTGGCAATCTGATGCAAAGTTTTTTGTTAAGCCTTGTATTAGAAGAGGAGGATGAGTCTTAGTTCATAGTGGGTAGACAACTCTGTTTAATCTGTTTTTATTTGGAAATCTCCTGAAAGAAAGCCTTCCAGATAGAGTTTGGAAAAAACTTTCCAAATTTTTGAGCATTTGTGAGTTTTAATTAAAATGTTAATTGGGCTTCACTGAGGTTATTTTAACGACTGTAGCCTAACAAAGAATAGTGACTGTTGGTACTGCAGAGAGAAAAAAACAAAAGAAAGAAAATGTCCTTCCTCTTAGTCTGCTAAGAAGGATTTTGTCCTTCTCACGTCTCTCGCATTACCTCTTCTTCTCATTTCCATTGTTTTGTTTTCTCCTTCGCTTCGCTCCATGGCAGCAAATAATGCTGAATACTGATGTGGCTGTATTCATTCATTTACAGATCATTTCTCTGAGTACCACACACAACACTCAGCTTTTCCAAACAAAAATCAAGGCTGGTTACTTTAATTATGCACGGATTTCTGAGGTGCCCAGGTGAGATGGGCTTTATTACCCCACCCATGTTAAAAGTAGCTAAATCTACATATTCTTTCAATGACTGCTCAATGCACAGCACTAGCACGGATGAATCCTTGTCAGAAATAATTCACTTGCCTGAAACAAGATGTTTCAGGGGGTGACATTACTTTTAAGTCAGCAGATGAATAATAATCCAAGAGATTGCTTTGGGAGGAATACAACAAAAGAAAATCTAGTGACTTTTTCACTCAATTTACTTTTTCTGTGAGCATCAAAACAGAAAGTAGACATGTTATCATAAAGAAAAAAATGTAGACATGTTATCCTTAAAAGGAGACTCCAGCTTCTCTTTCAAGTAAATTGGTAGCACAGTATTAACAACAACAACAACAAAAAAATCACCAAGCAAAATGGAAATGCTAGTAACGCAACAGTGCTTAAATTTTATGAGAGGTAGATTATGACTAGGTACATAAAAATGAGTGGGAAATCTGCAGTCGGCAAGAGCTTGGTCTATAATTACTTTTCCTCTCTCACCAAATGACTCCAGGTCGAAAGACTTCACTTAAGCAGAAAGACAGTGATGAAAACGCTGACTTGTGGTAAACGTGCACGACTCGAGCAGACTGAACATCACTACAGAAGATAAAAGACATGTAAGACTCTAAGGGTGATTTTTAGAGAAAACAGTTTCTCCACAGAATTATTTTTGCCCAGAAGGGACTGCTGGAAGTCTCCAGTCCAACTCCCTACTCAGACCAGGTGCAGGCAGAGCAAGTTGCTCAGGGCTGTGTTCAGTCCAGTTGGGGACATCTCCACAGATGGGGAGGCCATGGCCTCCCTGGATGCCACACTGATCACCTAACATGGGGAAAAAGACTCTTACATATTATCTGGATAGAATATCTGCATTTTCCATGTCTGCCTTGTGCTTATTGACCTTCCACTGTGCACCTCTGAGAGAAACCTGGTGCCATCTTTTCAATATCCTCCCATCAGGAAGCTGCAGACCACAACAAAACCCTCCCTGACCCTCTTTGCTGGGCTGAACAAATGTCTCTCAGCCTCTCCTCACGGCTCACTCGCTGCAGCCTCGGCCACCTCTGCAGCCCTCCACTGGGCTTGTTCCATTCTGTCAACATCTTACTTTGTACCCACAACAGCACAGGTGGCTCCAGATGTACTCTTGCCAGTGCCAAACAGAGGGGAAGGATCACCTCCCTCGACCTGCTGGCTACACTCCTGCTAACACAGCCCAGGATGCTGTTGGCCGCCTCTGCCGCAAGAGCATAGCGCTGCCATGTGTCCTGCTTGTCCCTTAGGTCCTTTGACAATATTGTAGCTTAATTAAAAAGAACTGCTGTTGTCAAAAAGGCAAGTTCGTGATCATTGCCGCCCAGATGACTGGCTCACCGCTCCCTGTGCCCCAGATTGTTTCCCTGTTCCCTGTGACCGAGAGCTCTGGGGGGACACCACTTCACGGGGGTGTTAAGGTCCCTTCTGATGTCTTGTAAAATGGGCGTGTCTGAGGAGCAAAACAGATTCTCCCCCTCCCAATTACTACTTGTTTCAAACAAAGGACAGAAATCCTGCAGTTCCCATCATTCTGAGCAGAACATTATTTAAGTTCCAAATAAACAGCTCTCTCCAGGGCACATCTCAGTGCAAGCAAATGCTTAAGTCCAGTCTGATTCAGCAAAGCTTTTAAGCATGTATCTAAGTGTCATTGCCTTCAGAATGAAAGTTAAGTGTGTGCTGCTATGCTTTGCTGAATTTTGGCCTCACACTGTAAGAAAAGGATAATTTGGCTCATTATATTTTGTGAATGACACAATGCCCCTGAACATTAAAGTTTATATCTATTTGCATATATATGTGCAGCACTAGGTTTGGCTCTCAAATAACTCTATAGAGATCAAAGTACACATAGATCCTTAGAGACTATCAGACAGCAATTACACTGCAAAATAAATTATTGGCAGTCTCCCTCTACATCTCACTAGGTCCAGCTGCACATTTTCTTGGGTTCCTCTACTGTCCTTGAACATGCCACAGTTTCATTTGTTGCATAAAATACTGTTAGATAAGGGCTTATGAAGCAACCATTTCACTCCCAGCAGTGAAATGAAGCTCACTTCTTCAGCTTCCAGAAAGTGTTTTTTTAAAAGTAAAAAAGAGAAAGAAAATTCTGTTGTCACACGTTATGCCCAAGTATTCCAAAGGTCTTGTTAGTGCTTTTAAAAAGCTTTCTGCAGAGGACAAACAGGCTGGGAGTGGTCTCTGAACAGAGCAGATCTTCACATTTCTGGGAAGATTTGACATCTTTCTGCAGTTCTCCATTTCTGTGAGAGTTAATTTATTTTGAAACTCGCTGCGTTAGTGCTCGAAGCATTCCTGTCACAGATACAGCACACACGGGGTGTATATTTCCACCCTCACTCACAGAAAGTGCTTCTGACTAGAAGCCCACCAAAGTCAAGGCAGAGTGACTCCAGCGCGCTGCCTGACCGCGGAACGCTGCAGTGCCAGCTCTTGGCGTAAACACTCTCGCAGGGCACGCTGACGGGCTCTGACATTCTTCTTCTCTATCAATGTCAAATGGATATTTGTGACTTTAATGATAAATTACCACTATTGGCATTGTGATTATATCTGACTGCACTTGGGATGGAAATTTAAGAGCAGACTGGAGAACCAAGATATTCAGCTCCTTTAATCTGCCTTTAAGAAGTAAAGCTCAGCATTTGAAAACTCTGGCCTTAATGTTTAGCTGATTTTTTTTTAAGCAAATTGTTAGTTTACAACTGTGATCACAGAAAATTGAAGTTATTTTTTCATCTGCTGAAAAACACTGATCAGGAAAGAAACAGTTCCTTTCCCCAGTCCTGTATCTGCATACTATACATCCAGAATAACTGGCAATAGGAGTGGAGAATAGCAAAGTTTTTGGGAAGGCAGTCAACAAAACACTGTTTTTCCCAGTGTTCTGAATACTTCTCTACCCAGCAAGCTCACACCACAGAGGCACTGAAGACACCAGACCTGCACTAGGAATTCTGACCATGCGAGCTTCCAGCTGGCAGGGCAGTGCTTCCTGGAGGCAGAGCAGGCACTTCTGGAGGGCAGCAGAACGATAAGGTGGCAAAACAGCCATGGTTATTATGCTTATTTTGCCTAGGTAAGAGCCCTAGAAGGTCTGAGCTCACAGCAGAGAAGTTCAGTGTATGGTACATGCTATGACAGGGATTAGGACCACTGACTTGCAACAGAGCAGTCACCGACTGTCTCTTTCTCATCCTTCAGTATCAGGAGGATTAAAATTATTCCATTTTACAGTCTGGAAAGGTGTCACTGGCAATGCTAACAGCTGTCTCCAATAACATGTCAGGTCCTACCCAAGAACTTCTCTAATCAGTTCTGTTGTCTTCCAAACATTCACAAAGTTACCTCTTAATTTGGAAAGTATTTCCAAATGTCCCTTAGAACTAAAAGCAAACAAATCAAATGTCACCGTAGTCTGCTGTGCCCTGATACCACTTCATGTCTCTTATGGCTTAGATTTTGTTGCTCTCCTCAATTTCTCCCTTAAAATACAAATTTGAAGCTCTTTGAGAAGAAGAACATTATTTTCCCCCTGCTATTGGAGGAGGTCTTGCCAAATGGCACGCCGGTTTGACTAGGGCTCTAAGCTACTAGAGCAATAGAAATAAATGGGAGTAAAGGTCTGTACTTCAGTATTTTCCAGCAGCGAGTTCTTGAATCAAGCAAAGATGTGTCTAGAAGAATCCTTGTGAGACAATGGTTTCTCGAGGTACCTGAAAACTCATGTGATTTGCAATTCTTTACTGTAGCTGTCAGAGTTTTTCCTAACTTGCACAGTGCAAATTCTTTCTAAGGACAAACACCAACAGATAAACAGGATCAGGGTGATTTACAATGAATAAATCTCAAAAAGTTCAAAACCTACACTCCAATGGGATATGTACCACAGATTTTGAAAAGCTGTCTGAAACTGAAGCAGAAGTCATTTTGTAAAGCAAGGTTTAGGGGACCATAGTCTTTTGTCTTTCAAGATGAATTTGATTGCCTTTCTATAGAAAGCATATCATAATTTAGATTAATACTTATGACTGAGACAGAAACACTGTCTAATAGGAAAATGAGGGAAGTGAATCTTGGAATCAAAAATACTATTGTAGTATTTAGTAAAAGCTAGAGATAATAGAAGGAATAGTCTTATGTTTTATTGTTTTATTCAAAGTTTCCTATCTATCCCTAAAAAGGTTTTTTGTTAATTTAAGAGAAAGACTAAAAGAGCTTTGAATTGAACTGCATGATCAGTGAACCAGGCAATGCAAACTGCTCAAGCACATCCGACATCTGCTTGAAGAACTTGATTGCAAATAGCAGGAGAGAGTTTCCGTTACAGTAGACACAAAGCTGGGCTGGGAGAAGCAGCATTAGAAAGTTTTATTCCCATTTAGTAATTATGCCTTGATTGTTGTTTATATGTTTGCTCTACTGTAACTTGCTTGCCTTAGGGTGGCACTACTGCTAGAGAAAACACAAAAGTAATTTAGTTTTAAAGGGGAAATGGAAGTTTTAAAGTAGTTCAACATTTCTGTAAAACTGTAATGATTGGAGGTGAATGGACTGAGTCGATAAAGAGCACTAATTTCAATAGTAACTCATGCCTTAGTTCTCCTCACAGCAAACCACCTCCCTCCTTTCCAGCACACAATATAAATAGCTTTTATACCACAATCAATGGAATCTGGGTTAAAAAAAAATAAATTCATTTTTATTCCTCAGAGGCTTCCTAAAGACCAAATTTCCCCAAAGCTGTTATTTACTCCTATGTAAATGGCATTGGTTCTGTAACGAGGTGTAATCACCAACATATCATTCATGCTCTTCCTCTCTTCCAGTTTTACCACCCAGTTTCTCCACCTGTCTGTGATCTCAGAAGAGCTAGGACGCGATAAATCTGCTGTAGGCAATACATTGATACCAGCAATTACATAAAAATAAAGTCAATTTTGCCAAGACACAACTCTGCAGATGATATCCAGGGGCGCCACCTGATCACACAGAGGTGGGAACATGCCGTGACATTAGATACTCCTCACATCCCTAGACAAATGCAGCAGCTAAGTGGAAACTTCCTGAAGGTCCACCTCCAACCCCTGCCTCCAAATGTTTTTACTTCTACATCTAACAAAAATGTGAGCAAATATGGGGTGGATTGGTGGGGAGGTGTACCAGCGACCATGCCTGCTGGGGAGCTGCCATTCCTCACTGGTTTTGTCTGGCTAACAGGCATTTGCTCACTTCCACATGTTGCAGTGGTCAGCATTTGGCCCTAGAGAATATCTTGTGATTAATGCTTCAAAACACTCGTCTTAAAATCCTCCTCCCCTCACTTTCCAGCTTTTTATTCTCTCAGTTACATTTTCGCTTTGTTCCTTTCTGCAAACCCTAGTGTAAATGTTTTTTGAGTAATTAATGTGTCAAATACCAGACCTGAATTTTCATGGGCAATTAGTGGGCTGAGTAAAGCCAGCAAAATGCATTTCAGTTTTAATAGTGAATTGTGGCTCATTTGCTGTTTTGCAGAAATATATCCTGAAATACAGAGAGCTCCATACGTCTGTACACATTTTATTTCTGTTTCATATACCAAAGCTCCCTCTCCTCTTCTATTTTTCACCCCGTACAAGATGCTGCTTGTAGTCTATTACAATTTGCATATTGTCCTTCTGCCTCATCGATAATTGATCAGGTTAACATCTGCTTTCTTCTGGTGCCAGGAGAAATATGGTTGTTTCTACAGGACTGTGTAATTCCTCAGGCCCCCACAGAACTGCAGGTCCCCAAAGAGAGTTGCCTTGTGCCTCCCGCAGCTGCACACGGCCAAGCAGCAAACGCCACGTACCTGTGCACGGTGCTCCAGCCTGGGCACCTCCCTGAGGAGAGCTGATGGGAGGGTGTAACACATCACCAGCTTGCTTACACAATCACACACGGGGGCATAGCATTGAAAAGTCTGTTGCAGGCAATGCAAGAGCATTAGAAGTAGCCTGGGTATTAAGTAGGAACCCCACACCCCTGAAGTCCTGCTGAAAGTCTGAGACATTTGGTGTAAGAAGGAGGTGAGGGCTTGAAAGACTGCCCAGAGAGAAGAGCTAGCATGCACTTCATGCACCTATAGGACATATATTTCCAATGAAATATAGAAGTGTGGAAACTACATGGCTTTGATATTACAGGATTATTAGGAAGGCTTTTATGCTCTCCACCGTTTCCGGGGATTTAGCTGTCTGATTCAAACACCTGAATCTGAATCAGTTCAGCTTAAGAGACAAGCAGTCAAAATGATTTGCAAGGCAAGGAGATGGTACAGTCTCAAGGACACAGTGTACTAGTCTGACTGGCACAATCCATCACAGGTTGTTGGTATCATAATTGTACACCAGAAATTTGTAAATAATCTCTTTCTCAGCATCTGTGTTGACAAGGAATAATATATTAGAATGCTCCCTTGTTAGGTTACCTTCTGTCTAAACAGGCCAACCTGACACTTAAGTGTAGCAAGTACATCTTCAGGAGATGCCTGAGGAGCATCAGAGAAAGGTGAGATCGAACAGGACAGTAAGGCAGAGGCATGCCATGACCTGAAGGGCAGCCTGACCTTCCCACCCAAAAGAAGTCTTTCTTGGGTGCAGATAGAAGGGTTAGGCTTCAGATAGAAAGTATACAACTAACTGCACTCTGCACTGTTCTGTTTTCCTTAACACGGTGTGCCTTTGAAGGTATATATTTTCTATCATTAAAAAGACTGGCACTGACATTGCAATCTGCAATTTTATGGACATCTAGATAAATTCCTATTAGCACCAAAACACAAATTAACACTGCAACACAGAAATGAAAGAAATATCCCATCAATGCTGTTGGACCCAAAGTGCTTCCATGCAGAGAGAGAGTAAGGTGGGACTGTCATACAAAGTCGAGTATGTGGGAGGGATAAGTGTGCAGATCACGTTCTGGCCATCTGTAAAAAGAATGAAGATTAAAAGTACAGTTTCTGGCTGAGAAAAGTACAATGATTGCTATAATTTCAGAGAAAGAAATGGTCAACAATAAGTTGACAGGGTGGATGAGAATTTGTAAATGCAATTAATAGCTTCAAGTGAACATTTGGAGACAAAACAAACGACCAGTAGATTGCTTTGGAAAGTGGCAAGCACCCACTTCATAGAATAAAGCCTCTGGAGGTGTCTCCCCTTTGCCCTTTCTGACTCCACATCACTGCCCCAGGGGTCCTCTTGTGCAGGACAGTATAACTGGGCTCTTTGCTCCCCTGGGTGAATCAGTTGCTGTCAGGTATCTGCTGTTGCAGGCTTATAGAACTCCTGTGGTTTATATACACAGAGGCAACACTGTTACTTTTCCACATTTCACCTACTCCATGCATGACAGTATAGGTGTTTCTATAGAGTAAACCCCCCAGAAATTCATTCTAGAAAGGAGAACATTTTTCTCCTCATGTCAGGTGCATGATTCATAACCCACTCCTTCCTCCCCAAGACCTATACTGTAGGCAATAGCACCTCTAATAAGCTTAAGGGAAAATAAAATACATCAAGGAGGATCAAGCAGAGTTGCGGCAGTCAAGCCCCACACCAGACACACAGGCAGGTCCCTGCTACAAAGCCAAGAAACAGACAAAGAAAAATGACTTGTCAAGGAGATGATTCTACTGAAGAGACTCCTCCTGGAGCTGGACATCTGGGTGCTTCACATGCCAACTTTAAATCATCAGTCAGCTGGTTGGGGGGAGGGGGCAAAACAGGAGTAAATTTTACATTGCCAGCACTGGAGCAGGCGGGCAGCTGCGGAATGAGCCACGTGCTGTTGGCTCCCAACTTCCAGTCTGCTCAGCAGTGAGGGGATGGGCCCAGAGTAACACCCTTGCAGTTAACTTGCTCTAAAGGGCTTTCCAGCTGCTCTTTGCAGATCTAAGTTTCATTTTAAAGTGATAACTTTTGAGTGTTTAGTCACTATGACAACAGATTTTTATTTTTTTTTTAATCTGAACTAAAGTTTGTATGGATAACAGAAAAACAATACTGCTCACTGCTTCAGACAAATACGAACCCATATCCTGAAGTAGGCATGACTCCACAGAGTCAAGGCCCCAGGTGAGTTCCTCAAACAACATGTCCTTCCATTTGCCAGCCTATTCTGGGGTTTGGGTGTATTCTCTATGTGGTGATTTTTAAGGACGGCATACTTCTGGACAAGTAAGACATTCAACTGTATATACAAACTTTCTGCTGAGAAGCTTGAAGTGAAATTGTTTTATAAGCCCATCTTCTTCATCTACACTGTACATTTTATGCACTTGGATACATGAAATACCATATGCAAGCAGCTTCTGATCATCACAAGGGTATCAGCAATGCCTGTGTACTCTGGTACAGCACTGTGGTCCTAGCTTTAAACTCTCATACCCAGCCCCTGAAGCAACCAGAAAACAGAAAAAGCATAACCTTAAAACATTAAGCAAAAATTGCACAGTACTAGAAAATCTATAGCAGGGGAAAAACACCATGTTTCGCATTTCAGCTTTAAGAGAAGTCTAAACTTCTGTCTATAAATAGCAGGGGGAAAGAAGTAATGCATCTTCAGTTTCAGCAATAAGCCTGAATTTGCTCTCTTTTCAAGCCTTGTTCATCATATACACCATGCTCAGAGCTTGTGTTTTTCCATAGTTTACTGATGGTCTTATTATATCCTAACTCATGAAAGAAACACTTTATTCCCCTAGTATTAAAATTGTCTTCTGTGAAAAGGCAGAGGTTGTGAAGTGAGGCATAATTCACAGTTTCAGAATACTGGAATAACTTTGGTTATAAATGTGCAGCACTCATAAGTTTTCTACCTAAAGACTGGGAGATTTAGAATCGGCAAATCAGCAAAAGCCCAGTTAACCTATTCACTTACATAAGGGAAGACTGACAAGTATACAACAGGGAGAGCACTACTGCACATGAAATAGGTGTTGAAGATGAATTAATGAGACTGGCTTAAAATGACTGTGGTTGTCTACCTCAATTTCATGCTCCACTCAAACCCAGCAATGTTAAGTTTCCAGTATGTCTATTATTTGATGATCAAGTTTCAATTCAACATTTGAACTACTGAATATTTCTATTTGAAAGGAAGGAGGTGTACACAAAATAATGTTTGAGTCAAATACACGCTGATGATCTCGATGTCATTCTAATTAATACAACAACAAATCCAAAGCTTTTAAGGTGGTCCTTCAAGACAAGAAAAATCCATTAGCTTTATTGTGACTAACTAGCACAGTATTTGGCATATAATCCTTAGCCAACAGTTCCAATTATATCAATGGGATGCTTCCTTTGTTCCAGTCCAAGACCAGTGGACCCCTTGTCCCTGTTGCTGAAATGCACATTACAGAGATTTTGAAATTTATTAGATTTGTCAGTCAAAAAGGAGTCAGTTACCACTGGAAGGACAGGACACTGAAACCACCACTTTCTACTCATAAGGTTATCAGCTGTCTGTTCCATGAACTTGGCTTCCAATGTTTTCCTAACCTGTAAAAGCTTCATTTTTGTTTGAACTCAGAGCTATCAGGCTTCTGGTCAGCTCTGGGAACCCTTGTAGTTACCAGCACTTCATACTACTGACAAAAGACCCTGAAGTTACCAGAACATATCAGAAAAAATACAAAATTTCAGCCCACTAAAAAATATTTCCTGTATAGAAACAGAAAAACACTGACACTCACATAGAATTCAGACATGTAAATCACACTTAACCCTCACTTGCACCTTCTATTAAGGCTTAAACCTAAAACTTTGTGTGATTAGCTTGGGTTTTGGTTTAAAAATGAGCTAGCGATGGCACTAGTAACCAAGCAACAGTAATTGCTTCTCCGAGATTAAACCACAACATGACATTAAAGCTCTGATACTGAACTTCCCTACAAAGGTGCAAAATTTTTGCAGGCAAAGTTAATTATGCAGAATGGCAATTTCAATTGCAGTTGCAAGCATCTCTGAGCTGTATGGAGGCAGGAAACAATGAGGGCAAGAGTTCAGTCTACCTGAGTTTTAAATCTAGAGAAGGATTACTGTAGCTTCCAATTTTTAATTGATACATGCAGCCTCTCCAAATAATCTCATCTAAATCAAAATAAACGACCTATCAACAACTGCTATTCAATAATACTATTGGACTCTACAGATTTTACTGCAGCTGTACTTGTTAGAATTTTATTTTTAAAGACATGATACTACCATGAGTAAGAACTAGAGGGCATTGTGTATCTTATAACCAAACCAGAAAGTTCAAGCTACTCTTTATGAACATTCAAACCTATTATAAGACAACTAGCATGGCCTTTCTGTTTACAGATATGAAATGACTCCTTTGGGGCTAATTATCTCAACTTGAGAGCACCATCACTTTACAAAAGATATCCATCTTTTCCTTTTACACATTTAGTTTCTTTCACATTTTTATATAGCTAAATTAACAGTTAGTACAAGCAGCTTTCTTATTTGACAAGACTTATGCAGGTCACGTTCTTTTCAGGTATGAAAAATTTAAAGTCATATCGAGGTTCTAGGACATTTTTCTGAGGCTAGCTGGAAAAATGAAAATGACATTTTGCAATCCACAATATCCTTTGGTTTGATATAGCTGGATGGACCAGAGCAAATTTCATCTGGAGCATCAGCTGAGGGTAAAGAAAGTGAGAAGGAGATGAAGGTGAAAGGAAGCACTTCTGACAAACACTGAAGGTAAACTAGATACTGGAAGAGCTAAAAGCCTGTGAAGGTTGGACCTGCTCTGCTATGGTTTTCCTCCTCGACCTCTGACAAGACTATTAGGTCTTTCTATGCTTCTGTTCTCCATCTGCAAATTTAAAATACCATTTCTAACTTCTATCCCTTAGAGGACAGGATAAAGATAAACCTACAGAAATCACAGAAAATACCATGTTATTAGAAGTTCTATGAAATCTAAACTTCCTGAGACAAAAAGAAAAATAAGACAAAGCTCCAAGGAGCTTGAGAAACAGACATGTCTCAGAAAGCAGCTGATGATTCCACCACTGGAATGCTACCTGACACCACTTTGACAAATGCAAATCAATGACCCAGTAGTTACTGCACAGCACAATGCAACAGGGAGCTGTGGGCTTATGCTTACTAGGTTTGTTTAGTACAGATTACAGGCCCAGGGATGGACCTGGAGTCCAAACCTCTGCAACAGGCTGAGGTCACACTGTTCCCTGCTGAGGAATTTCACTCCAGGTGGCAGATGTTTTTTGCTCCCCAGCCACCTTCGTTGCTGTTGACTACGGGAATGGCTCCTATAGACACACTTGAGTCATGCCAAGAGTCTGTTGCTTAAACAGTTTCCTCACACCAGAAGGCACAGAAGCATTTTTGTCACTTGCACAGCAGTTGCCATTAAGAAGTCAATGTTTGCCAACATATCAACCCAGTAGGCTGCAATTGTTCCATATGTTTAGAATATGGCATTACTGTGGTAACCGTCAAATATTCAAATGCTAATAGCGACTGCTCTACAAATACTGTTATTTTAATGCCTTTCTCAGAGCCGAGAAGGAAATGGACTTCTCTCCCAGCTCCTCCTCAGACCCCTACTGGTTTTTAGTAAACTTCTATTTTCTTTACAGGGTCAGTGATATAACAATTCTTGTCTTTCATCATTCCAGCAGTTCCATTTCACATTCACTTTTAAAAGACAATAAACACTTTGCATCTGAAGTATGGGGGAAGAAATCAACGTGCACTCTGCCTGATATTCAAGTGATAGTATATCAGATAAAATGATGAGACTGAGAAACTTCCTTCACCCTGAAAGACAGAGCACTACATCAAAAGTAAAGCAAGAGTCCAATAATTCTCAGTTGAATGTATAAGATTATAGTGTGTAGCCTTGCAGACATGAAACACCTGGAATACACATCCAATTCAAAACTATCCTATTCATAGCAGAGTCTGGCTGGAGGCCTGTGACTAGTGGAGTCCCCCAAGGGTCAGTGCTGCGTCCACTATTATTCAATATATTCATCAATGACCTGGATGAGGGGATAGAGTGACCCTCAGCAAGTTTGCTGATGACACCAAACTGGGAGGAGTGGCTGACACAG